>DWON01006706.1:0-13629 GCA_018251015.1 Phocides pigmalion okeechobee
GAGGGCGGTGGTGGTGCCGCCCCGGATGAACTCTAACCTTTAAAATTTGTTTAAAAACATAATAAATAATTTATAAAATTTAATACTTCTTTCTTATACTTGAAAAGTATTGAAGTTATTTTTCCATTGTGTTTATTTCGTTATTTATCCATCGTATGAATACATATGTATATAAAACATAAACACTACTACATGAAATCAAGTTCATTATAAACATGTCTTTTCTATAGTCGCTCATATTTTAATACACATAAATCGTTAAACGTTTGCAAAAATAAATGCCGCTAAAACAATCCTTCCTTCCAAGACGAGCTGTTGGAGTCACAATAGGTTAAACTGAAGTAAACAGTATGTATTTTTTATACTATAATAGTTATTTATACGTGTTCTTCTGTACAGTTGAATAAATCCAGAGACAAAAAAATATTTTGTTAATATTACTCTCATTAAAATATGTTTCACGATATTTAATTTATTTAATGTTGTGTCAGTATGTAAATTAACTAATAAGGTAAACAAATACATTTATGAATTATATATTTGCAACCTATTTCGTCAATCTTTTATTATTTATTACCAAAATGCAACAAATGTCAACCCTAGCGTCTAAAATGAAGCGTGCCGTCGGACAGAACTTTACAATACAAGCTCAGTTTGTATTGTACAGATATCGTGCGATTGTCTATCGAACATGCACGTTAGTCGCACGGCGGGCGGTCATTGTTGCGACTCGTACGACTAAGTTCTCATGACTTGCGCTATTAAAATAGACACGACGCCACTATTTTATCGGTTCGATGTTCGAACTAAATTTTTACGATACCTATTTGAAGTGGATGATAGATACGATTGCGGGTTATATGATACTTTTTAAGACTATTTTACGATTCGTAAGTTTCGATTGGTTGAACAGTTCTCCGTTTGAATTAGTTATGTATAGGCTTCTTTTACCGAAAACAACATTCTAACAACTACGTTGTAACTTACATAACAGACATAAATATAATATACCTACTATTATGGCGTGGTCCACAAAGGAGAATGATTCTCCACTGTTTTCATTCAAATAAATCGAAAACCAATATTATATATGAGTTGCTTACTGGTATCGCAACTGAAAAAGCATGGCCAATATTCTTTAAAATTAAGCAATATATCAATACATTATTATTAACATATTTTTTTTACTTAACTTATCTACATCTAGTCCGTGCCCATTCAGCATGGTGCCAAAACACAGCCCGCATTCGCGTGCTAAATAACGATCGCAATTCTCTATGAAGCTACTAGTAACAGGAGGGGTAGTTCATATCTCACGCAAAAAAATACAATCGCTATCTAGCGCGGGAATGTGGTCGGCCTTCTTGGTATTGGCCCGTACGGGCACGGGAGTGCGTGTCAAACTGTTTAAATTAGGCTTTAACTTAGTTATAATTAGTTTTAAAGTATTTCATAAACACTCCGAAAGGTGGTAGAGCCGTTAGAGCTCGCCCGGGTCGGTACAACCGCCACCATCATAACCCGCCGTAAAGCAATATGTTCTTCATGTGTTATGTTTCGGTTGGGGAGATGTGGTTGCCGGATACACATTATTTGAGGTGACCATCTTAGTCCTCAAGAGAAGGAACGCATCCGCGATCATATTTAAATAGAACTTCTGTTCTATTTGAGATTGGACGTGGTTGTCCATGGGCTGCAGTAACCACTTAACACCAGATGGCCTGCATGCCCGTTTCTTACTCTTTTGCAATAAAAAAAACTCGCAAATATCTACGTAATTAGTTAACCTAATAATAATAAAATATCATAAATAAGTTTCGGATTTATCTTGTTACGTAGTTTCCAAGAAAGTCCTTTGCAACTAAATGAATTCAACTCTGCGGAGGTATAATGCGATCAGGTTTTAATTTCCTGTAGAATTCTTACTGTCCAAGTTGGATTTAAGTTTGTCTGTTCATTTTCCACTAACTTTAATGAGTAGTTATTTTAACAAACACTTAAAGCTAACAAACCATTACTGTATGTGTATTTGTATGGTATATAAAGATATTTTAATATAACGCATATCTCAGTTGGTTGTCAGCCACTAAACAATTCTTATGCATTTATAGAGTTTTCCTAATAATTGTATTCGTATAGAATAATTTAAAATATAAAATTATCAAAAATGTTTTTAAGCTTGAACTTATAATAATTTACGATTACCACATAATTAAAATGTGTGGATAACCAGTAAATTTAACAACGCAGTATGACTATACTATTTTGAGACTTCAAAATGCTATAAATTCTCGGAAATAAAAAATAGTAATTAAGGAGATGAATTATACCTCCATCACGAATCTCAATACACTTAGGTAACCGTAATATTGTTATTTTAAAAGTAAAAAACTACGTAACATCGTAACACAGTAGAATTCAATTGCATCTGAACATTTCCAAATCTGCATTTTAATATAATACACCTGCCAACATATGTAGAATACAATATATAAGTAATAAATAAAAAATTAAAGTAATATAAAAAGCAAAAAATTGCTTAGTATAGTAAATACATAAAACAAACGTATGATATACATTATCAACTCATTACTGCCCCACAGCTGGGCACAGGTCTCGCCTTAGAATGAGAAGGATTACACAATTATATCATCAACCACACTAGTCTACTTCAGATTAGTAAACATTTTTATTCATAGAACATTATTCGCAGGATTCTTTTTGAACGTCAATAAACTACCGTTCATAATATGTTTTTCTTAAGGTCGTTTTGGAGAAGAGATACACTTTTTAATGATGCTGTAGAGAACTCTCAACATGCACGTTTCGTTTTTTTCCATCGCCGTGAATGCAAGTGATAATTATTTTTTTATATACACATAAACACATTATATCGAAAAATCATTGGTACCAGGAAGCGACCTCATACCTCCGCGTAGATAAGCGGAATCTTAACCGCTAGCTAGGCTAACTATTATTTAGCAATGTACATATCGATATTAAAGAAACGATAAAGTACAAGGAGATGATACACCGATTCAATATCAACAAAGACTTCGACGAGCGTGTAAACATTATTGCTTTAAGTTTTAAAAAGAATACCTAGTTTTTGTTTGAAGGAAAGATATCCTAAGATAATCGATCTTTTGGGAGAAAGATCAAGTTATGTGGGATTTTTACTCACTAGAACTCTTCGGTGGCACGAATTAACAGTGCCTATAAAGACTTCCCGGAGAAAATAGCCCTGAAATATATTTATACCATGTTTTATACAAATAGGAAGTAAGAAACTAAAACGCACTACACCTGATGGTATGTAGTTACTACCACCCATGGGCATAACGAAATTCACCTAAACGCGACTTGAAATCGATTACAAATCGATGCTACTATTGTAGACTAAGGCGATTGTGAGACAATATCCATCCTTCCTACCAAAACGCAACTTTGCTTCACGTAGGAATGGTTATCGTGATAGTGGTCTGTGGGATTACCGAAGAAAAGAGTTTAAATGAAATTGGGTAAAAATTAAATATTAAAAGACACAAAGAATAATAAAAATGGAAACTTACAATTTATTGTGCAGAAAAAAATTACATGCAAAAACAAAAGAAGAAACAAAACAATAACGATAATACATTGTTTCCTTTTTTATATGCGGCCTGCATTTAAAAATTTAACAAAACTGTTTCTATTACTAACAGTGATGTTACGTCCGCAGTTGTAACATATAGGCTCTACCATCTTGCAAAATTTACACGAAAAAGGCCTCAAAAGAGGCCTACTATTTAATGCCAATAAATCAATAACCGTCTACACATTAAGGCAACAAGATAAACGCTTGAAACACAATGGCCAACTGAAAACGTTCAAGCGACGAACAATACGGCTAAAATTCCGCCAATTATATGGACAATCATCGGAATTGGGGCTGGCGGTGAAATTTTTCAAAAAAATAAATAAAAGCGGACAATACAGCCGACGCCATTGTTACGAAATACGGAATGAGGGAATAAAATAAAAACAATATGCTGTTGTGACAAACGATGACCGGGACTTTTCGTTCGAATCTTGACCGTCGTTTAAGTAATTACGGCTGAAATAAGGGTGGCAATGAAGGGTCAAATCGTATACTTGCTATTTTTTGTTTAATATCTTGAAGAGATTTGTATCATAAATTATTGATTAACCAACGTCGAGCGTTGTCGGAAGTTGGATGGGTGACCTGTGTCCCTTTTATAAACTTACAAAATGTACGCACCCGAATTTTATCACCACAATGGTTACACTTAGAAGCAAGGGATTATAAGAATATATGGACAGAGAACAGAGCGACAACAGGACGTTGTTCCTCCAGATTGGACTTCTATCCTATATACGGTTGTATATGGCTGTCCATGAGCCACAGTAAATTAAGTAGGCCTAAGGCTTAAGACTTGCACACTAATTTACTCATCTTTTTACATAAAATTAGAGCATCATATGTGTGATTTATTTCTCATTTCCTGGGGTCAGCAATAGATGATTGATGTCAAATCAGATAACAACTTACAATGGGGCGATTGAAAACTTTTTTGATGATTTCTCTCACTACATATAAATGACACACCTATGTATAGGGCTACCTTTATTATTAGGAAGCAATCGACCACTGTTTTCCGCCGGGACACAAAACTTTTTATTGGCATCTCGTCTGTATCACTGTTTAGAAATTATCATTTGCCCTGAAAACCAGTTACTTGCTACTTCAAAGATTTACTTCTACTCGTATGTGAATAAAGTAAATGTTACATAGGATACCGATTGATATTCTTTTTAAAGAAATGATAGATGATTAGTAAAATAAATCTAATCTTACTTAATAACACCTAATAAAACATAGACCACAATCCTGAGGCAATTATTTTTTCGTGATTACTCGGTATGCATACTAGGTATTTTAAACTATAATGACATTTTTAGTGGATAAAAATAAAATTAATTAAGTGGTATATTAAAATACTAAACGAATCTTCCAAGACATAGCTATATAAAGCATAGCATATATAAAAGCTATATTTTGCTCCATCAATCTAGTCCTAGAAGACGATAAATTCTTCCAGTATCGTGATAATGGTATACCTAGACCTATTTGGCAACGAACATCGCGAGTGTAGGCATAGGTATCACGAAGCATTCCAGACATCAAATTCGATTTTTGCGTCGGCCGAAGGCAGGGCGATATCGGGTACAAAAAGGCTGGAAGCGACACAAAGCATTCAATTTTCGCCAAACCATCGTCGGATGAGCTCGCTAACAGGCTGTCGCGGGCCACAAAGCCTCCTGATTACCAGCGCCGCGGCAGCGCCTCGTCATTATCTCCCACCCACCCTGTTTATTTTTCTCAGATAAAGATTAGCTTGAGTTTCATGCGATTGGCGAGGCGGGTGGTGAGGGTGAGAGGGGACGGCTTGAGGGCGTTCCTCCTGTGCATCGCTCCGCCCCTGTACCGAGCTGGGACGCTGAGTGTGCTGGCGACGCCATGCGTGACGCACGTCCCGGTAAAATGTGCCCGTGGAAGCCCTAAGCCGGCATCATGCTTGATATCAAGGGATCCGCCGACTACCTCAGTCGGTCCGGCACCTTCACCAACTTCTCGATGCTGTTCGCTGGTGAATATGATTTGTATGATTTATGTGTGATGTGGTGTGTTGTGGTGTTCTGTGTCCGATGTACGCGGTCGATCACTTGTGGTCCATTATAATCATGTCACCGGCAGCTGATCTTAATTACTCTCAAACATATCTTGTTCAATGCAAACTCTGTTATATAGCTCTACAAATACATGCTCGAGGTATCGTAAGTAGCGTAGTTTAGTATATTTCACAAGTAATATTCAAATATCAAAAAGTTTTATCTTCGTCCTACGTGTTTTGTTAGTATTCGTAATGTTTTTAAGCCGCTTACATAAAGTTTTCTTGCAATATCACACTGAGGATCTAGAATTTTAGTCGCCACCTCATGTGTTTGTAAATGTTTTAAATCATATCTAATCTAAAGTATATTATAGACACCCTTTAGAAAAATTTGCTTCTTATCATTCTAAAATCAATCTATGAAAAATACTTTAACATGTTCAAAAATTTGTTACAAGCAAATTTTATTTTCATTATAATGAACATACACAATGAACAAGTACAATTTTGTTTATAAAATATGTTATATTTTTCGTCTTTACTTAAAGTGACAGCCCTAATTTACCTCAAAGTTAGTCAAGAGGACAAAGCATTTAGACACTCGGGGCGTTTAAATACTTAATGTCTCCAGTATTCATCCCTTCAGTTTGACTCCATATGCCTACCTACTTAAGTGAGTAAAAATTGCATAGGTAATGCTTCTATTACGCAAGCGAGAAATCTATTTTCTATTATATTTAAAACATTTGATAAGTATTTATGCGTAGTTGTGTGCCAGTTATTATTAGAACATATAATTATTTATCGAAGACTTTCGAAGAATGTCTTAAGGTTAAGTGTTTTGAATTGTTTTATTGTTCCTCACATAATTTTAACTAAATCGAAATGACGTCACAGAAATTGCATCTTACGTTTTACCACTATGAGAAATGATAAATTCTTTCAAATAATTCATTGACCATTTTTACTCTTATCGATTGTATTTTCTTTTCAAATTTTCGATGGGTCTAAATGGGAACATACCTACCTATTTTTTTTACTGAGACCTTCCCTATTTAAACTTTGTTTGAAATCGGTCAAGAACGAACCTGAAAGTATAATTAAGTGATTATGTCAACGAAAATTACCAAGGCTTTTATCTTGTTCAGTGTGCATACAATTAGAATCTATGTCTAATATATGTGTACCTGCTTTCTACTTTCCGTGGATACAATCATAATTATTGAGCAACATTTATGTATTATGATTCTTTATTAGCAATTATTGGTCTTTAACTACGAAGCCCGGAAATAAATATTGGATTGATAGTAACTTGAGCCACGAGCTTCATATGTTAAATTATGCATAAAGTTTCAATTTAAACATAAGAGCCATGAAATTCTTATATGTATCTCAATTAAGTTTTTTGGTTCGGAAAAATGCGGATAAAACTCCAAGTGAAGCCCAGTACTTCATGAAATACGCGATACAAAGAAACGGTCAAAAATTTTGAAACTATTAGTTTTTTATCATTTAGGTGTGACCGTGACGCTGCTCGCGGGGACTACGTAGTTATCATTTTTAGTTAAAAATGTAACCTCTGGCTTGCTCTCCAGATGCCACCAAAGATACATTACCACCGTAGAAGCGTGTGCGTGTGTGTCAAGTTTTATCTTCAAATATTAAATTGTTTTTTTTTACCTATACCTCATACCCTACGTCCCCCTACCATATTAAATGAAAAAATGTACAGTTTTAGTAAATATTTTTTAGGACTTTAATCCCATGAGACAAAGGCTTTAATTAATTTGTTTCATGGTTGATCGACGCTGCTCAAGACAAAACGGTTAGTTCACATCTCGCCCAGAGAATTGAGATCACTAAGTCGAGATCACGAGTGCAATCTCCTTTCTCGGCTCCATGCCACATGAGCATGAACTTCAAGCTGTTTACTTTAGGTCTTCATGGTAATTACTTTCAAGGTATACCATGATATATTTACGGACGTATAAAATAATGTATTATATGTTCTTATCAGAGTTTATCCATAGTTCTTACTTATATATAGAAATAAATAAAATTTGACTGTTTGTTTGTAATAGTAAAATAACCGCTTTTTACTAAATGCACATGTATGTATACGCGGCATATGTACCAATTTTTACAATTTGTGTCAGTTTGTCTATCTGTTTGTTCCGGCTAATCTGTGGAACGGCTGGACTGACTTCAAAATCAAAATCAAGTCGAAGTCGCGGGCACAGCTAGTAAAATATATAAATAAATATAACAAGAGACACGATGTTCAATTGAAATAACATAAAAGTTAAAGTCGGTAATCATTGGGGAGGTTCCCTTCGTATCTGTAACGTATGTAAAAGGCTCTCTTAACTTATTTCGACGTGTTCCCTTCTTTCGTGTACTTTACCCACCTTGGTAAGTCTGCTATCTGTGTTTATATGTTAAGAGAATGCTTTGTACCCTCTTTTTAAGAATATTTGAGGAATGTGAGAATCGGAATAGTTGTAGATAAGGAGAGCAAAAGCTGATATATTTATGTAAAGATATTAGTTCTACAGTTCGACCGAGGAGATACCACCGCCACCCTCATAATCCGCCGTAAAGCATTAGTTGTTTTTCTATTGGAGAGGTGCGGTTGCCGGCTACACTTTCGAGCTCAGATAGGTCAGTGGTCTTTGTGGTTGTACGTGGATGTCTATAGGCTGCGACTAAACGAAATAAAACATACATTGTACACATTGGTACCGTTGGTGCCAAACACACGATTGTATGTGGTCAACAGTCGCAAGCAGAACGTTTTTTCGCGAAAAAAAAATTATTTTTAATTGACTTATTTAGTTTCCAGTTAAATTTTATACCTCATCAAATGTTCCTCTTTAATAAACGGTGGTTTGTAGAAGCTATTATTTTATTTTTTCAACTTAAAAGGATATTTAATAACAGTTAAATTCCGACTACTGGACAACCGTTTTTATTGCATACCGATAGTTTTACGAATTTGTAATTTATCTACAAAACTAAATATAGTATAGTAAAACAACGCTAAATAATATATGTAGGTATTTTTGCTATAGGTTGCGCTATGTTTTTTGTTTAGTAGGTAGCTTCAGAATATTCCTATTTTAATTTCGTAATATTATGAAACGATAAGGTCATAAAAATATGTATCCCTTAACACCTTACATTTCACATTGTATAAGAAATACCAAGATAACTGTTATTTTTATATTTTGAGTTTCGTAAATATTTCTACATGTTAGATACATGTACGTAATTTTAAATCTAATTTCACATACATTATTCATTTATAAAAATCTAAATATTGTATAAAAAATTTCAGTTGTCTTCTTTTCATACAAACAATTTGACATTCTTTAACGTGACATTTACGTTTATAAGATTTCATACTGAATAAAAAAATAATTAAATATTAGAATGACGTCACCTAGCTCAGCATGCATCGTCATCCAAAATAGGCGTGTACACCAAATTTCAGCTCAATCAGTCAAAGACAACTGATTAAGAACTCAGTTGCGAGATTCCACCCGGACAAACATACATACATTGCAAGTTAAATAAAAGCTTGTAAAAAAATACTGTCGTTTTGGTTTTAGAACCTTAAAGCCGTCCATGCTATACATCAATGTTATACATCTTCAAGTCTACATGAACTTTACGCAGTCAAAATTTCGCCGCTTCCATTTTAGTGCGCTCTCAGACACCCTACACACAATTCTAAAAACCTAATGAGGTAGACGCGCGATTATCCTATGATTGCCAGCATTTTGACACTTCCGTTAAAACTCTACCAAGAGAGTGAACTGTCGAAAATTTAGATCTTTGTTATTTAATATTTACTATAAATAATGAAATAAATAAATATTATATTCATACATAGAAGAACTTTTAATAATAATATATGCAGCGTAGTTATCTCTATTCGTATATAAGTGATCACTGCCGCTTATTGACATCAGTAACCAATTCAAATATCCACTTAAACTCGATCACAAATGAATTACTAATCCTGATGCCTCATGTGTTCGCATTCATTGGAAGTGACCCGGAAACCACACCTGTCTATCGAAATGCAAGCAAAATTCACGTTAGAAATTACTGCAACGGTTGTCCACCTTGCAAAATTGTAAGAAATATACACTTTTTTTTGTCATATTTAATTCTTGTTTATCTTGTAAATTCTGTGAGTAGCCGTCGATTTCTTATTCTGGTCTTCTTTCGTCGGTTTATACCACTGTATAGCGGAGATAATATACTCGTGGAAAACACCGACTTGTGTTTATAAGAAATATATCGTACATTAGAACTTTAGTGTACATATATAAACGTGCTATGGAATGATGACGTAATGTCATGACCCTTAGTCATTTTACAGGGGAAAGCTTGACCTATGTCGTCGGTCGTAGGGCAAATGGTCTTTCCTTCCATACCACCCTTATTTATGTCGCTACAAGTCAATTCGTTTGACCTATTTTAATTTATGACTATTGACCGTAAATAAAAAGGTTCAAGTTGATTTAGCTCTTTATCTTCTGGACAATAATACGAAGTTGTAGCATTTTAGTTCCCTAGGGTATAAGGATATTCCCAAAGGATAATTCCATAAGGATTTCCGACTGCACGAAATAGAACAAGTAATGTCTCACTGCCGTTTTAAAAAAATCTGTTTTTAGTTCACAAACCACCACTGTGGCCTATTATGATTAGTACTACTCATATATCTTCGAAAATATTTTGGACGTTTCTCCCCTAACCTTAACCAATAGAGCGGTCAACACCGATGTACGAATTCTACATAGTAACTGACAACTTCAAATTCAATTTCAAATAAAATATTTGAAGTTGAATTTGAAGGTATGTTTCTTTTATCGTTAAAGACAGTAGTTAATAACATACCAACAAGCTACCTTCCGTTTGGTTTTAATGTTTTTACTACTAATGATGATAATGTTTTCCTTCTTAGGTTTAAGTAATTTATGCTTTGTAATACGTACATAACATTAGAAAATCAGAGACTTTTTTAAATGAATGAGTAAGAAACGGGCATGCAGGCCACCTGATGTTAAGTGGTCACTGCAGCCCATGGACAACCACGTCTAATCTCAGAACAAAAGTTCTATTTAAGGATAGACGCGGATGCGTTCCTACTCTTGTGGACTAAGATGGTCGCCTCCAATAATGTGTATCCAGCAACCACACCTCCCCAACCGAAACACAATACATGAAAAACATGTTGCTTTACGGCAGGTTATGAGGGTAGCGGTGATGCCGCCCCGGGCGAGCTCTAACGGCTCTACTACCTTTAAATCTTTTTTTTTTCCAGATTTATATTGTTTTTTTTTGTTCAATTTTGATATAGCAAATAGTTTTTTTATTTTTTTGCCAGCCCATTAATATTGTACAACACTTTTATTTCAAACCTTTTTTGCATATTGAACCACTGGATTAAGTGTCAGAACTATTTTACATTTTTATTCTAAAAACATTACTACCACCGTGCCTATTTCTGCCTCAGCAGTACTGTAGCCACTCTTATGGTTTGAAGAATGTGAACAGAATTACTGGTTATGTTGTCTTTCAAGGGGATTCTTGATTTCAAGGGGATACGTAACTTAAATATCTGTGATCAGGTACATGTAGATCACCTGCTCTGTATAATACTGGTAATGGATGTCAGTGAATAGTTGACTACAGATAGAGCTGCATGCTCTATTGCTACATCCATTCCATTACATTTCTCAATTTTGAAGTATATATTTATATGACATGTTACATTGTCTTTGTACATAAACTAAATAAATAGTCGAACATCAGTACATATAACATTGATAAAAGAATAAATATAATGATATAATACAATCTCACAATAGTAACAAGAGTTAATGACTCTTATGATAAAATATATTAAGTATATGATATGTTAAATATTGATTAAATAGACGTGAACGGATTACGTTTTGAATATCGTGATCTCGTCATAGCGCTGCCGGCTAAACGATACGTCACGTCAACGTCACGTCGAATAGTTTGCTCATTAAATAATGTGCGAAGTTAACATTGGTGTAATAATTTCAATACAAGAAATGTTTTTATGCTAAGACTTTTGGACTGTAGAATTTTTCCTATTTGATAATGGAAATTCCGTTACAATTATTTATATGTTTTAAAGTTTCTTATAAGTGTACTGATGATTTTAATTTTTTTTTAATTTCCAAAAAAAAATAGTAGTGTCCAAAATTTTTCGAAATAACTATGAATTTCTGACTACAAATGTCAAATTAGTTTTTTGCTTACTAAAACAATTTAAACATAATATTTTTGTCTGGTTTTCTTTGCGAAAAGTTTGTCAAAAATACCAAATCTTAACGACACTTGATGTGCCACACATAAAAAGGGTTGCCCCTTTTTATCTGTGACTCGTGGGTACGGGTCTACTTAGAACTGGGTTAGGTCTAGCGCCTACAATATCACATTACTCCAATGTTGATTGGTAGACTTCACATAATATTTTTTATTACTAGAGCAGTTTACCAAAGATAGGTATAAGGATTTTTTTCCAAAGTATAAAAGTGCACATTTCAATTCCAACAGCTTTCATTGATGAGATAACTCTAGAGATTGAAAATTTTATCAAATGAATATATGACGTCATCGTGAAATAAAATCTGATAGAATGACGATCAATCTGTGCAATTTGTACAGCTATTGTGACAATCAAGTTCAATACTTATATTGTTACTCACTCGATTGTATTAATTTTAGAAATATTAAAAATTTATATAAAAAATGGTAATTTGGAGAAAAAATTAACGTGACTGGGCAAAATATTGACTTATTTTCCACCAATTTTGCACATTTTGTGTCTCCACTGTACCTAAAAATGTACATTAAAGTTTTCTGGGTACTACAGATTTCTTTTGTGTACAGATTTAAGTCCATTTAAATTGTTTTTTTTAATACTATTTTTTGTCTTAAAATATCGTTTATAACTTAGAAGGAAATTATTGCGTCAAGAATAAAGAACGCTATTTGAAAATGAGACGTAATTTGCTAGAAAGTACGCAAACTTATGTAGCTTACCCGTACCCTACAGTACGTAAAGCTACGTAAGTTTGTTGTTATGCAAAGTTTCAAAAAGTTTCCGCTGTTACGTGGTTGTTGTGTTGGTTTTACGACGCGGAGGGACGAAAGTCGAGTCTTTAAAAAAAATAAAAAGCCAAAGTTCGATCAACTATTCGCCGTCACAGCATGTCGGTTGTTCGGTAGTAAAAGAAAAAAAAACATCGTTGAGGAATAACAAAGCTGGCTCTCGCCGCTGTTAGCGGATATAAAAACGAAAGCGTATGGCGATAGTGAAAGTTTGATGTGTAGGCAAATATTACTCGCTTCCAGGCGGAGATTTGTGCGTTCGTATCTCAACTCCAAAACGGTCTAAAGGCAACCGCAACGCGAGGTTTCGACGTCATTTTGCCGCTTCCACTTTCCGCACATACATTATGTAGAGGCGGCGGCGGCGGGACGTGTGTTTGACGGAATCAACGTGAATGGAACTTGACATCTGACACGTGTATCTATCTATCTCGAATTTGAAAGGGCCCGCGTTTCCCTACCAGCCGAATACGACTTGCGACCCGGCCTTTGAGCCTTTTCGCGTTGTATACGAATTTTGAAATGTCGAGCAAAAATGGAATCTTTTATGTTGCTTTGTGCGGCGGTTTTGACGTTAAACTTACGTATTGCGGTAAAAGCCGCATAAGCGAAGTCTGTGTTTAACGGATAGAAACGATTATTTCGGCGTTAGTGAAAATTGTTAATACCACGAAGCTTTGTAATAAATTTGGCCAAATGGTTAATATTACTTTAGGTTAGTACTTAAACATGCAAATTCGCGGTAGGTGGTAGGTATATTGTATTTCATAATGAATGATTACATGAAAGT
>DWON01006707.1:0-13627 GCA_018251015.1 Phocides pigmalion okeechobee
GATACAACTTTACAGTTTTATAAGGGAGAGAGGGGAGAAAACTATACTTCGACCGTAGGGGGACTTCTTTTTATAATATCTAGTGACCAGTGACTAGTGTTACGAAAGCGTAAATATAACGCAGTAGAAAATAAACACCCGATGTAAACCCGCTAATATATTAACTCGATGCAAATTACACTTAATTCCAATTCACAAATATTTGTAACATTTATTACAACTGTCACCATTTTGTTTCCTTTGGGACACATGCTAAACACTTAACGAGGTAACAATCGGTGGACCGGTAGTGAACCGTTACATGTTCACTTGGTACCACCATCTGGGTCAGATGGCGATGCTATTGAAATAAAAGGGGAAATGACAGAATCTACAAACATTGCCGATAGTATGAAAGCACCGGATATTTTTCCACAATTTGCAGAGGCGCGTAAATAAAAGTTGTTATGTGCAAACACGGTTGTGGGAGCGTGCGATATTAGGGCCAACGCATACTAGTGCTGCTGAAGAACTAACTATTCTGAAAAAAATGTTCTGTTTTGAAAAAATCTATAAGTCATTTTTGGCAGAAAGTCTGGCAGATTCCACTGGATCTAAGATTAGAAATATCAGGTTTGTATCCCATGCTATTGGCAACTATTGGGTCTAATTGAAAATCTAAACCATTCTCGGATCCACCTGGAGACACACAGACTTTCATTAAAATCGGTCCAGCTGTTTAGTAGGAGTTCAGTGACATACACATGCACAGACGAATTATATTCATAAAGATAGTGACATAGTGTAAGACTGATTGAGTGATACACGTGTACTCTCTGTAGGCTGATTTTATACTGTACTCTGTCATTATCATTGAAGAATGTCCCAGATTGTTTAGGCGAGGGTAATTCTATTTACCAAGTTGAGTGATAGAGAATGGTTTTAGAATTTAATCCCATTTATGTGCCACTATTTGTTGAAGTTTATAATAAAGTTTTTAATAAATTTTACAATGTTGTATTTAACAATGGTAACTATGTAACTCTCAAGAGTTTATATAGATACCATGATTAATTTCATATATCAAACTTTGTTGTGTGTTACATAAAAAAATTTGGTTAAACGACGTCTATAACGTAAAATTTCGTTCTTCATTTGCATCAGTGTTTACAGTTTACCCACTATGTTGGTAAAGGGACTCATAGACCAATCGAATGTAGACTGCATCAAACAAATCGTTATATTTTTTTATACGAGAAGAGTAACAAACGAGCATGCAAACTACATGATGTTAAGTAGTCGCAGCCTACATCCACGTACAACCACAAACACGACCAAAATCCTATCTGAGCTTGAACGTAGATGCGTTGCTACTCCTGAAGACTAAGATGTTCGCCTCGCTTCAAAGTGTAGCCGGCAATCGCACCTCTTCAACCGAAACACAAGTAATGCTTTACGGCGGATTATGAGGGTGATGGTGGTACCTCCCCGTTCGAACCACCTCTGCAAATTTAGTTATATCGTGTTGCGTGTCTGTATGTACGCGGGCCTTAAAAAGACTAACGCCGTTCAAGCTCGCACGGTTTCGCCTCAAGTAGTTTTAACAAGCGGGCGGTAAACGGAACAAATATTTGAATAAACGCCCGATCGAGGTAAAACGCGCCCGAGTAGTACCCAACTTTGTCTTGTACAACTCTACTCAAGTGGGGTTCGAAGCCGCCATAAAAGTCAGTTTTGCGAATATTCAAAAGAAAATAATAATATATGTCAACAACTTTCGATAAAGTCTATTGAACGTGTAGTATATCTTTCTAAAAAATGCGCAGATAGTTCTGATATTACAAAAACACTCAGAACAGTAAAAGAAATCAATATCTAAGCGCCACACCACGCAAGTTGTCATTAACGTAGATTATGTAATCTCTTTTATTTTTATTTTAATCTACCCGATTCACTCTCTCCCTCTTTTTTCTTCTCTTTTTGATATTTTTTCCCTACTTAAACTTTTTTGTCTATCTCCTTCTTTTATCTTTATTTGAAGACATGTCTTATTGAGATGGTCGCTTCGCTTCAAAGTAAAGCCGGCAATCGCACCTCTCCAACCGAAACACAAGTAATGTTTTGCGGCGGATTATGAGGGCGGTGGTAGTACTTCCCCGGTTGAGCTATAGTTCTCCCACCTTTCAAATATACTAGTACATATATAAAATATTTGAATAAGTACAATAACTACAAACAAATACACTAAACAAGAAATATGTTGTAATGCTTAACTTCAGACTGCAAACATTTTGCTAAACTCTGCGCTATTGAGATTCAAATGAGATATTTACCAAGTGTTCTTTGTATGGTTTGCACTGTTTAACATCTGATGTTATTCAACATAATAAACATATACTATTTTAAAAGCTAATAATTCCCTCGCATTTGTATTAGAAAACACTAATTATTACTAGAATTTTAAAATTTTGAAAAATTATAACCGTGTTTATAATATGAAGAACACATTCATTTTTCGAACTTAAGTTTTATAGCCTACTTTCTAATTAAAATTTGGTGACATACGGTTAGAAGGACAGAAAAGATAAGAAAGACAGACAAATGATAAGAATTCCGTTTTTGCCAAATAAGTGCCCAAAAATAGACAGAGACAATAAATTAATTATGTTAAATGACCTTAAATTAAAATTGTACTATTAAATTTTACCTCCAAGATACTTAAACAATAATAACATCAATATTTAACCATAATATTTCTCAAAACAGTATAAAACCTCTCGTTGTTCCTGTGGGTGTTATAAGCGGCTTTGTAGGAAAATTGAAGAGCAGAATAACAGTAAGTGTCGAGCTTATTCATGGAAAAATATTTCGCAACTACTTTATTTTATAATGAAATATTTTTTATAAAATTATTTTTTATTTCAATGTTTCTATTTTTACTTTGAAACGAGAACTTACGCTTATCGTTGTTGTAATTAACGATATTTCTAACGAGTTGATTGGACCGTGGTCACGGCTCGTCAGTTTATAATCAAATACATAATTACGCAACGACATTCGTTTAAAATCAAATGTTTTACTTATTGGCACTTTACGTTGATACCGCTGTCGTAAGCTTCTATGGTAAAGATATATCCCGACAACTTTCTCAAAAGTTTTGTATGTATGTATGTATGAATGATAGTGACTTTTTATTGCCTATATGCACACGTTCTAGGTGTGGGAGCGAAAGTGTAGATCGTATTACTATTATTCGGTCGGATTATGCCGATCTAAAAGCCCTAAGAGCTGTTTCTTCGTCTAGATGTATCTACGTATCACGTAGATATTGAAGATTGTAATGGTAAATTTCAGGTAGAAATAGTTCTATTTCTAGTAATATTACGACTAGGTTTTGCCTGTGGATTTGGTCGAAGAACTCAATATCCAACAATGCATTACAATAAATCATGCAACTCTCTTTTTACCCTTTGTGTTTATTTGTGATTTATAAAAGATATAAAAATCATTTACATTATCTTTTTATCCCCCTTGGGAATTCTGAAAACTCCTTATTTAGTCACTTACACTATATAAAAACCTATCTGGAAAATTTTAGGTTTCTACATTTTAGTTGTGTTTCGAGTCATTATGGGTCAAACAATTACGCTACTCTCATGCCGACATAAAAGACTATAAAATTCGCAATACTACGTACGTTTACGTATACATTTAACCCTAAATTATGTGTTGTCGAGAAAATTGAAATCTTCACCGAGTGTTTGATTTCAGTCATTAAGCGACCATAACACATAGCATACATATAATTTCTTTGGTAGTAAAACCAATTATCAAATTTTGATACATTTTGTACTAATTTAAATAGATACCTATGTACTTAACACACTATAATTATATTCACGTTTGTCATTTTGGAAAGCCACAGAGTAAAATTTTAAATAAGTCGCCATCACTTATATCAGTTTTGAATTTGGAATATTTCATATAAACTGTAAACAAGAAAATCTTTTCTTTGAACTTTGCTTTCCCACTTCGTGAGAATTTATCGCTCCCCCCACAAGTGCAGTGCGGAGCGGAAATAAGAAAATGGCGGTAAAAGCGTAACATTGCCGAGAACCATCTTGGCGAGGCACTCAACTGGAAAATGCTTCTGTATCTACAAGATAACAAAAGCGATCGCGTAACAAAATCTACGACGCTCCGTTATTGATTTCACATATTAATACAAAGTGTCTATTTATGTACGTGTGTACAATTATCATAAAATTTATATGAATTGCGGCTAGACTGTTTTCATATTAAGAATTAGCCCCATGATTGAGCGAAGTTGCTGGTGACAAGAGGGGTGTTCAACGCAGTAATGAAGCCAATTTCGGCCGCATTACTCCTCCAGCTCCACTTGCTCTAGTAATTTAAGTTAATATTTCTAAATGACATTTTCAAAGATAGAAAAGATGTTTTTTGGAATTCCTTTCACTGTTTCTATTCCAAAAACAAACACAATAAGAGTCGTAGATTAGACTAGAGTAGAGCCAGCAGATTAGTTTATTGACATACAAGAGTTATGTACAAAACTTTGAATAAAAATACTTTGATATTGATAGTTAAGACCAGTATTTTTATTAATAAACTACATATATATACTAATAATTATTATATAATAAACCGGTCTTAACTATTCCATGTTAAGTATATATCTAAGTTAATGAATATTTTAAATCCCGTATCTTTTATTTTCACAGCCACAGTTCATATAACTTACATCGTCTCACTATAGCTTGTGCTATATGGATGATTTCAATTCCAATTCCAAACGTAGGAACGAATGCGATTTATATTTGCGCTAGCGTGGTCCATGCACATATTCAATACCATCCTCCATTCTCCGGGCGATAAATACTTTGCTGCACCATAATTCATCTATACGCTTAACTTACCGCACAAAATTATTGCGTCTTAAATAAAGAGTATGTTCCTTGAATTTACGGGAATCGATTTGACAAAGGCTTCGGTTGTATTGAATATATCTGCAGCGTTTATTTCTGCATTTGCTTTACAAAGGTTTCATTATTATCAACCCGCTACTGTTTCCTTACTTAGCGCAAATCTCTTCTCAGACTTTGCAATCTCAAACCGTAAGTAATGATTGTGGAGGTACTATCTTATTTCCAGTCTCAGGTTCGATTGACGCTGATGAGAAGAGGACTGGTCCATAATTTTGCGCAGAGGATTGCGATCGCTATTCAGCGTGAGAATGCGATCAACGTTGATCATTATAAACTGCTTAAAATTTAAATAAAATTCGTAATTTCTTAAAAATTACTTTAATAAATAAAATAAACATAATACCGCCTGAAGACCATGGATACCCACACAATCTCAAACAGAACTTTCTGAGCTGGACTATCTAAGCTGAAATTGCTACTCTTAAGCACTAAGATTGCCGTCTCAATTTGAAGTGTAGCCGGCAAATGCATCTCTGCAATTATCATGCAACAATTCCTTTATAGCGGAATATGAGGATACACCTGGTCCTGTTAAAAGTTCAAGTAAAACGTGTTCTATTTGGATTACGTAACAAGTGTTTACAGATAACGGGGGTTACTTTAGTATCTTTTTATTCGCTTTTATTACCAGTAAAGCTCTTGAACATCTTTTAGTCTCGAAGAAATCGTTTTGAAGCGATAACATCGCTAGTTGTACTCTGCTATATTATTTAGTTTTATGTTCTTGTTATGTGCAATAAACTATGTTTGATTTAATTTGATCAAGTGCTCACACGTTCGCTTGTCTATCGTATAAAAATACGTAAAGTGATGTTTAAAATAATTTCAGTTAATAATTATTATTAATAATAATATATGATTTTAAACCAATATTATCGGGGAATTTATACTTTTCACCGCGAAAGTCTTTCACCGTTTCGCCGTAACTACGAGTCATGCAACTAGTTCGAAATATCGGCAATTAAGAATAAAAAATCGCTAATCCTGAGTACTCGGAACATAGTAAAATGAATAATAATTCCTTTTTCAAGTAACATGAGTCATATTTTAATTTTATATTATTTGTTTACTAAAATATGTTTTTGACCATAATAGTGCATATATGATTAATATATTACATCTATTTAGTTTTGGGCATGCATTTTTTTGCCAGATATTGCCAAAAACATTCTGCTGATAAAAACTGCTAAAAATAGCTAAAAAAATTCGATAACCTTTCCGTCGACCCTTATTCCGTCGTCAAGTATTGCTCAAATACACAAAATATAAGCTTGTGTAAGCAACGCCACAATGCAATCAAGAGTAGCCGCCGGCACGTTGAACCGACACATCCTTCGCCAATGATTTGTTCCCTAAACAGGAATGAGGTTTGGCGATATTGAATGCTTGGTAGGTGAAACATCTTAAATGTAATATGAATGCTGTGAAAAGACCTTTGAACGTTTTTCATTGAATGCTAGCGTAAGCATCTTGAGTTTTTTTCTAGTTAGTAGCGTACGATATAATGTAAATAATTAGATACACAAGATAAATAGACAAATAAAGATTGTTTTCAAGGTAGAACTACAGTGCCACCAGAGTGATGCTTTCGCCATCCGCATAATCTGCCGTAAAGCATTACATGTGTTTCAATTCAAGAGGTGTGGTTGCCGGCTACACCTAGAGGCGAGACCATCTCAATCCTCAGGAATAGCAACGCGTCGATAAACGATACGAGGTCGTTTTTTAATGTTTGACGGGATAGGAATTTTAGGTTAGTTTAAATTTGTACATGAATGTCTACCTATCGGCTGCAGAACGCATTTAAAATAAGATAGCCTGCTCGCTTATTAGCTACTTTTTCAACACTATATAAATAAATACATACAAATGTATAATACATTATAAGTATGTAATATTTACTAAATCGTCACGTTGCAAAGATATAGATATCTTAAATTATATAAATTATTTTTAATAGAACATTTTGTGTCCTCCTTTCAGTATTCCTTAGTAATTTGGATCATAGCTATTTTTACCTGTAATTGCTTCTGTAAAGTAACGTAAGTTAACTTCCGTAACCTTTTAGAATTATGTAATACTATGGCCCCGGCCCAGCTTACGTACATTATTTTTCTTTCGTACATGCTTCCAGTCATTACCTAGTTGCTAAAATTAACAATTAGAAACATCTATTACGAACGACGACTGAATTACTATATTGAATTTTACTATTTAGTTTCTTGCCTATTTTACAAAAAAACTTATTACGCACCAAAACCTTCCTCATGAATCACTCTACCTGTTGTTGAAAACTGTTAGACAATCGTTCCAGTACTTTTTGAGTTTATCATTAACAAACAGACAGATAGACGCGACGGGGACTTTGTTTTATAACATTTAGAGATTCATAATTTTTTATCTATTCACTTGTCTGTACGGAAATTTCATCGTACACCACTGTCTTGAGAAAAAAATATAGCAGCTCACCATTATGCTAAAATACATTTGCTAAAATATCGAATATTACAGCAATATAAGGCTTTCTGAGTCCTGAATCGGTAAATACACGAGTAAATAAAGGTAAGCCCTGATATTAGGTAACTTTACTGTGTGTTTAGCTCAGATATTAACTCCTCGTAACTCTATATTAGTATTTATTTTAGAAAAGTAACTAAGCGGATTGGCCATTTAATATTTAGCGTGTTTTGCAGTCTATGGACCTCTAACTTCAAATAGCCCTGAAGTTTCATTGATGCTGCCGACAAAAGGACTGGTTCATATCTCACGCAGAGAATTGCGATTGCTATACAACGTGAGAATGCAACTACCGTTCTTTAAATCATTACATTAGACTTTTATTATAATTATTTTTAAGATTTTCATTATTGTATTTATTGTAATTTTAATGTAAAATAATATGGATAAATACAAAATAATACAATTTTAACTATGGCGGATTATGACGTTCCCGGTTAAAACTATAGATTTATCGTCTACTGCTTATTTTCGGGGTCTATACATTTACTTCTTTTATAGATAGTGTAAAATAAAGTCGCCTCCGTCGTCTGTACATTTAAATGTTTTGAACCACCCAACGGATTTTAATTTGGTTCTTATTAATAGACAGAATGATTCAAGAGGAAGGTTTACTCTTTGACACACAGAGCGATTCAAGAGGAAGATTTACATGAATAACACATGTGTATGAGTCGAGAAAAGCCGATATTTTCAAAGATTTGTAAAAAAATATCTTAAATGATTCGTATTAAGTCGATTCGGATCACTAATTGCTAATAACACAAGGTAATCTTATTATTTTACTGTTTCTATCCTTCTCAGAGTACGTTATAGGTACTAATATCTGAAAGTGATAAGAATATTGTTTAATATTATAATGGATTAACTTTTTATATCAGTAATATTATTCCATTTTTTTTTACACCACACCGTTCGCTGAAGGTTGAAGTTCATCCGCATTAGCTGAACTTGTGGTGGTCCTCTACAGTTCCGTTTGCACGCTCCTTCCGTTAGGAACGGACGTGAAAGATATGGAACGAACTTTCTTCCGAGGTATTCCCTGACCGCTATCACATGGGGCTCTTCAAGAAAGGTGTAAAGAGTTTGTGGTTGTACGTAGATGTCTATGGGTTGCGACTACTTAACATCAGGTAGCTTGCATGCTCGTTTGCTACTCTTTTTACATAAAAATATATATAATATTACGTTTTATACGGGTGATGTTTCGTATACAAAACAGTACTAGATACTGTAAAAACAAGTACTAAATAACATTTGGTAACACTAACAAATACACAGAGGAACCCTCGGGCAATTGCAAAAATCCTACTAAAGCACACAAAATACGAGAATTCTGTGAGCATACAATGCAATCGCGCTGTAGCCCCGGGCTTGTTGTATCAGCTGCATCAAGCTATCAGCACGACAGCGATTTGTTTCCTTAACCTGATTGATAGTACGTTCCTCATTTCTGGGACCATGTCAAAACTTTGATACTGTTTTATTTTTTTATATTAGATTAAAACATCTGACCATCGGATTTTATTTAACATTAACATCAACATGAAACAAGACTGAATCTTTTGACATCGTAGATGCGTTACTACTTTTAAGGACTAAGATCGTAGTAGTGTAGGTGGCTACCACTTCTCCTATCGAAGTAAAGTAAGTGCTTCACGGCGGATTATGAAGGTGGTGGTGGTACCTTTGCTGATAATGGTAATGCAATATTATTCAGATTTTTTGAGCGATGCGATAGGTAGATCTTCATCTTAGGGATCATTGGTAGCAACGCATATGTGCACAGTAGGTCTGCAGTATCGAGATAGTTGTTTAAGATATTCATTGCCGGTATTAACCATTTAACATCATGTGGACTGTATGCTTATAAACTGCTTAAATTACACAAAAATAAGAAGGTTTAAGTATTTTTATACTGAGAAAACGGTTTTCTGAGTTATTTTTAGGTGTTTTAACAAAACAAATAAAATAGGGATCCATGCATTGTGCCTATATTCGTATCAATCCACCTTTGGATCAATAACGAGTTATTAGTTACGATGACGTTCTGTTTGAACTGATAAGTATAATAGTCATTTTGGCAGAGATACATTATTTATTAAAGGTTTATTTAGATTATAGAACATGGAATTATTCAAATAATAATTAAATCTAAATATAAGTGAAAGTAAGCAAAAAAGACATTAAATAAATTTTACATATACCAAATTTTGGCATGTTCAACTAATCACAAAAGTGCTTCATCTACGAAATGACTCCTTTGCATGAAAATAAAATTATTTTCATGCAAAGGAGTCGAATTATGTACTTGCCTTGTATGAAATTCGCATTTTATTCCAAGTACGAAAGCTCACATAAGTTGTTTCCACAAAGATCGTTGTACGTGCAACTTCTTGCAGTAAAACTTTTACAATAGATAACAATGTTGCTGTCTGTTCAACAATTGGATTCTTACTTCAACACATTCCACTCGTGTGTAGTGTTGATTTGAAATACTTCTAACTGTTAAAGTCAATAAAAGTTCTGTATTGGAAAATAATCGTCGGTGACTGCGTTTGAAATAGAATTATTGTCTAAATGTTCACTATGTACCAAATATTTATAAATAGCCATTATTTTTTTCACACTATAATGATGAACAATCGTATTATTGTAATAACCAGGGTTCAGGGTCTGTTCGTACCTTAGCATATTAATTTTATTACCAATTTATCTGACTAAAGGTTGTCTATTCCTAGTATTTGAGGTGGGAGAACTATAGTTCGACCGAGGAGGTACCACCGCCGCCGTCATAATCCGCCGTAAAGCATCACTTGTGTTTCGATTGGAGAGGTGCGGTTGGCGGCTACACTTTGAAGCGAGGCGACCATCTTATTCCTCAGGAATGGCAGCGTATCTACGTTACACCTCAGATAGGATTTCGGTCGTGTCTGTGGTTGTACGTGGTTGTCTATGGGTTGCGACTACTTAGAATCGGGTGGCTTGCTACTCTTCTCACATAAAAAAAATATTTTTGTTTCATCTTATATTACACTTACAAGCGTGGCGAGACCTCAGTAATCAGGAGTACCAACGCATCTCTGCACGACTTCAAGCTGGATCTTAATCCTGTTTGATGTTAGACATCCATGGAAACACACAGACAGACAAGCGCGCACACAAACACACACTCACACGCACAAACAAACACGCACATACACGTACGACGCATATTCACACGCCCACAAACGCACCAAACGGTCGTGTATATACAAATATACATTTTGATGTACAACAACGTTTCCTCTTGCGAATTGTGTCAACACTTCCCATTAAATTACACGCAATTGTTGAATAACGCATAGTCAGTGCGTTCGACAACGATCAATATTACGCTTCACGCCTCTATCCGCTATCATTATCTTTCAATCTGAGTTATAGCTCGGAATTGAAAGCACAAAGAAAAGAATTTGATGGTGGATAAGTGTGTTTATGAATGGAAATAATCACGGCTCGACATAAAAGGCATGTAATTGAAGTACAGATCAAAGATACGAGCGAAGTGAACTTGATGTTAGTTGCATAAGACTTTCCTTATAGGGAACGCAGTATCGGTTTATTTTAAGATGGACAAACGCTTAAACTACTTTGACAGGTCGTAGAGTTATAGTTGGACCGGAAAAGTACCACCGCCGCCCTTTTAATCCGTCGTGAAGCAACTCTTGAGTTTCGGTCTGAGAGGTTGAGTCTCGGTAGGAGAGGTGTAGTTTGCCAGCTATACCTAAAAGTGAGGCAATCATCTCAGTCCTCATTACTTCATTTTCTTCATTAAAATGGCACTTTTTTATGTGAGAAGAGTGGCAAACGAGCATGCAAACCACCTGATGTTAAGTAGTCGCATCTCATAGACGTCCCCGTACAACCACAGACACGACCGAAATCCTATCTGAGCTCAAACGTAAATGCGTTGCTACTTTTGAGGACTGAGATGGTCACCTCGCTTCAAAGTGTAGCCCGTAATCGAACCTCTCCAAACGAAACCCAAGTAATGCTTTCCGGCGGATTATGAGGGCAGCGATGGTACCTGCCCAGTCGAACTATAGTTCTCCCACCTTTGAAAATACTCATATAAATGCATATATTATATAAGGTGTCGGAATATATTTATGGAGAACGTTTAAATTCTCTTTTACTAAGTATATAAAATATGTGAGGCTCTTTGAAGATAATTAATTAATCGAGATAGGTTTATTTTCAAGGAAAATAGTTTTTATTGGCCTTTCACGAGTTAATAATATCTAAAATCCAACATAACATAATCTCCATTTTAAAATAATCTTAGCGCTTTCAAGCTTAGAGTAATATTTCTAGAAATAACAGGCTAAAATTCCTTTCTGTTAAGATATCAAAAGACATTGTGTAACATAATGCAAACAAAAGCTAGTGCTAAGGTTCTGAAACTAGGTCTACCATGAAACCTTGAAATAATAGTCCTATTAGTCGTTTATAAATAGGCTTCTTAAAATATTTGGAATACATTTGCACATAAAACAATTGTAAGGAAATTATAAGTTCTGAGTGCTTTAAAGCGTACTGTTTTCTTTAGATTACAATCGATCTGTAAATTTAAGCAACGTTAGGCGCGGTCGGTATTTGGACGGGTGATCACTAGTGGTTTATGAGGTTCCACTGAATAACAGTTTCTTGTAGTCCTGTATCTGATTGATCACTGGGAGAATGTATTTTTTATGTGAGAAGGGTAGGAAACGAGCATGCAAAGCACCTGATGAAAAGTAGTCTCAACCCATACATACATTCACGTACAACTACAAACACGACTGAAATCCTATCTAAGCTCGAACGTGGATGCGTTGCTACTCCTGAACTAAGATGGTCGCCACGCTTCAAAGTGTAGCTGGCAACCGCACCTCTCCAACCGAAACACAAGTAATGCTTTACGGTGGATTATGAGGGCAGCGGTGGTATCTACCAGGTCGAACTATAGTTCTCCCACCTGTGTTTGACACATACTACAATCTCCGATCTTAAGATGAACTGTTAGGATCTGACACTCTCAGGACTGAGAGCAGACTGTTAGTCAGTGAATCCATTAAGAAATTATTTATTTCTCTTGAAAACTGCAATATTTACTTAATTTTGACCAATACACTATGGAACTTAACAAGTAATTATCGTATATTTTTTTATTGTGAAAGAGTAAGAAACGAGCATGCAGGCCACCTGATGTTAAGTGGTTACTGCAGCCCATGGACAACCACGTCCAATCTCAAATAGAACAGAATACATGAAGAACATGTTGCTTTACGGCGGGTTATGAGGGTGGCGGTGGTACTACACCGGGCGAGGTCTAATAGCTCTACCACCTTTAAATTTTCAGACCGGTTCTTTATACATCGTGACTGAGCACTATGAAAATTATTTTGAAAATTCTACCCTTAAGGGGGTAATAGAAGAGAAAAATTGCATACTTTTTGATAACTTTTATAGGTTTTTAAATATATTGGGTAAAATTGATCCACATGATTTTCTGTAATGTATTATAATATCGACATTGGACTAGCAAAGCCGATAAAAGCTAGTACCTACTGAAAGTTAGCAAGGATCCTAGAGGCTAAAAAACAAAAAATATTTTCCTCGAAATTACACGACACACACTGGCGCAAAATCACATGGCGCAAATCTGCCCAATTAGAGCAGCTTAGCGCAAATCCTGCTGAACAAGCTGGAAATAACTATAACACTGGGAATAAGCAAACGCTGTATGGATAAGGCCATGCGTTTATTGGAACCAATAAAGGATTTTAGGACTATTCAATAAAAAAAAATTATATAAAAAATAACACCTATTAAATATATGAAGTCGTTCCTGGTCAAACTCTATAGTGTATATAACTCCAGAGTTTTTATAACTATTTATACCAACTCTTAAATGTGTTTTTTTTATTATGAAAGAGTAAGAAACGAGCGTGCAGGCCACCTGATGTTAAGTTGCCACTGCAGCCCATGGACAACCACGTCCAATCTCAAATAGCACAGAAGTTTTACTGGATGGACGTGGATGCGTTTCTACTCTTGAGGATTAAGATGGTCGCCTCCAATAATGTATCCGGCAACCATACCTC
>DWON01006708.1:0-13627 GCA_018251015.1 Phocides pigmalion okeechobee
AACTTCTGTTCTGTTTGAGATTGGACGTGGTTGTCCATGGGCTGCAGTGACCACTTAACATCAGGTGGCCTGCATGCTCGTATCTTACTTTTTCACAATAAAAAAGGTATTTTAATGAAATACAAACAATGCTTTAGTAAGTGGCGATACTAACAAAGTTAATTTTAAATATTTAAAATTGTATTCCTTGTATTGTAGTTTAACAGAGAGTCGACGCCAAAACGTCTCGGTAACTGGCAAGTCCCGCGATGGGCGCCCACGCGAGCACGTCCGTTAGAAATGCGGCCGGACCCTAAGCCAATTTGTGATCTCAATGGACGGTTCCTGCCGGGCGCACCGAGAGGGTCTTCTAAATGTTTCGGTCATTACACCGGCACCTGGGAACTGCCAAGAAAGATAACCAGAAAAGTCGGTGAGTCAACGTTACAAAGCTCTTCCTAACATACTGTACCTACTTATATATATACGCCGTACAAAATGTGATTGAGTATAATATTCGAATTAGACCACAGCCTTTAACCACGACGCGAAAGTATTTATTGCAGTGAATTCATAAAACTACGCTATTTTATTTGTACACACATACTTCCTGTTCCACTTAATATCGTGTTACGAAGTAGTTTACTTTCTTTGAATATGTTGCGTCGATGTGAGCGAAATATTTTCGCATAAACCATTGGGAGTACCTAAACATCAATGACTGACTCGTCGATTGATATTTTTTGCCCTGCACGCGAATAAACAGGTATGTAGGTATTTATTACGAAGCAACGTACCTATTACAGATAGATATATTTTGTCTGTTACGTACGTGGCGTACATTTAGTCGATACACAAATAAGTTTTTCTCTTTGGTCGTAGCGGAAGAGTTGGCGAAGGAGCCGCCTGATTCAAGATTCTCAGATTGGTTGAATCTTCGCGTTCAGAGACCGAAAGCTGCTGCCGGGGCAGCCCGCATGCGCAGTGGAAAACGCGGCAAAAGCAAGAAGGAGGAGGTTAAACTGGAATCTTATGAAGAGACGTTCAAAGTAAGTTGCAAGGGCTACACGTCACGTCACTAGATCAATTAGTCCGCGCGTTATTGTTGTTAACCTTTGACTGTGAAGTGACTTAGGCTTTATAGTTTTGTTACTACATATTATATTGTGCCTCTTCAAATTCGGGGATATGATTTTAGTGTGTTATGTTTAAAGCATATTTATTTACAAAATGTTTAAATGACTCAAGTGACAAGTATACATAACTGATAGACCTCAATAAAGGTACAAATTCTAAACTCGCCCGCTTCAATTAATAAAATTTATTGCATAGGCATAATTGATGCAAATGTTATGAATTGGTCGATAATTATCTTCAGATAAAAATAATTTTCAGGATTTTCAGAATCATCACCACTGTTTTCTTATGATTTTCGACGTTTCAAACTGTTTTTTCGGTTATTCTTTTGTTTTCCTTTTTATAATTCTTTTATTGTTCACGTACAGCAGATATCTTTTTTATTGAATGCAAGTATCGCATTATTACTTTATACTGAAATGTGTTTTGGAATAAATAAATATTTATTAAAGCAATATTAACCTTATGGAAAGATTCCGGCTGGATTGTCGGCCAGGGAGTCCGGGGTTTGGCACGAACATTAATATTTCGAAGTTATGTACGTAGATATTATAAATAGAATTTATCATTTCAATAATTTACTGTAACGGTGAGGCGATACATCGTGAATGAACTTGAATGCATGAGAGTTCATACAAATTTTAAATGAGCGTGAAATACATTATAATAGTAATGAGGTGATAATTGCCCAAGTGTCTTTACTAGTGGTGTGACTAATTTTCAATTTTATTAACTACTAAATTCAAGCTAGTGATAAGTTGTAGGTAGGTAATAAATGATAAGTGAACGATTCACTTGGATAGCACACCTGCACGAGATTTAGATAAAGTATCGCGTAGACAATATAGTGTTGCTTTATTAAAAATACCTTTTCAAATGTAGGTACTTATAAGATCTTTGCATTTCTACAAATACGCATAGAATTCTAAAGTTCACTATTACATTTATTCTTTTATAATTTACACATTCTACTTTTCATATATAGTTAAAAACACTAGTGTTTGTCTCACTCATACTCATATTATGTATCTGAAGACCTACCATTGTTTCTCTTTTATTATAAAAGTTTAATAGCAATGGAACCAGCAGTCCACCTGAATATTCTCATTTCCGCTTATGGACAACTATAGTGAACCTCAAAAGGGATTTTAGTCCTACTTGAAGTAGACCAGACAAAGGCTTATCACTTAATTGTAATTTCTTTGGTTATTTGTATATTGATATCATCGTAGCAGGGAGATATTTTTCATAGTGTGTATTATATAGTAATTAAGTTAATGTTCTGATGTATCCTTTTGATAGGTATGTACTGTGGTGTTATAAGGAAATTCATTTTTTTTCCGTCTATGGTCCCTTTTATGACATAAAAATTATTTGTACAATATTTTCGTAGCTATTTTACCGAGTAGTATAAAAAGGCAATTTGAAGCTATTCTATAAATTTTGTGCTGGCATTGCACTTAGTCTTATATTTGCAATATTTTTAAATATTTTACAACGAACAGACAATGTATTAAATATTAGCATTTATTACATAATAAGTTACGCATTTGTTTACTGTATTTGGCAAATACGCCAATATATAATCACAGTCCAGTAACCTACTGGACTATGATGAAGAGCGTAAATGCAAAATACATAAATAAATACCAATTCGTTTAAGATATTGACTGCATCCGTGGAAAGTATATCGTTTCTCACGAAAAACGATTTGTCAATAAGTTTGCATGTAGCACACTTAATGTTTACCAACTAAACTTGTGTAGGTACATGGTCACGGAACTTTTGTATGTAATACTTCAGTAAGTTTACTGTCTGTAACAGCGCAGTACTTTGGAACAAATGTAACGACATTATTTTGTTCGAATTTAGCAGAATGTGGGAATAGGTCTTATACAATCATATATTGTAGTTACTTAGTTGTACCTATCTATTGATGTCACATCGACAAAAATGGAAAAACAGACATGGATATTATTAAGTTATTATTAAAATTACTTTGCAACAATCCGCCACCACAATGTATAATGGTATATATATCAAAGCATGCACTATGTGGATAGGAAAACGTTATGTGATTTAAAATATATACCATTACACATATTAGTACCAACACGTTTTTCGCCCCAAAACAGAGCATCATCAGGATTAGTTGACTCTATGATGGTTGATCGGTGAGCGAGTCACCGATCCTATCCCCATAGTGCATGCTTTGAAATATATACCATTATACATTGTGGTGGCGAATTGTTGCAAAGTAATTTTAACAACAACTTAATAGCATGGATTTCGGCAAAGTAACTCCTGATACTAAGAAATGGAGTTGATCGTGCCGCCCGCTAAACAGCGGGATGGGCGGGGGACTGCGCCGGCGATGTTTCTGTGTTACATCGTTATGTTAGTTTGTATAAGCTACTTATCGGTACGTACACGCGACCTCTACCCCGGGGGGTATTCGAGCCCCTCGAGCAAAAGACCGAGTAAAGAGGGAACCCTCGAGGGCTCGAATAATCCCTACCCTTCTCCTCCCTCGCGTAGAGCCCGACAGTACCGCTGGGTAGAGTAGTAGAGTTAGGCTTAGGACGTCCCTTAGTATATATGGAGTTGAGACGACTAAACATGTGACCTGGCTTGGTCCCTACTAACATAAAAATGTTACGGACGGAAATAATGAATATTTAAAATAAACGCGCAATCTTGTATTACGCAACGACATATTATCTGTCTGTCGTATTGCGTATGCGTATCGCATTGTTTTGTATAAAATGGCATATAATTGAAGATTGTACGATGGATTATGGGATTGCGATATACGTTGCTTCATGAAGCTTACCTAATCTATATCATATAACTCTGGAATAATTTTTAGATCTTTTAAGCAATGTTATCGCTATTCAGCGCAGGAATGCGACTAGTGTTCTTTACAACACATACTGAACAACCACAAAATTTTAGGTGGGAGAACTATAGTTCGACCGGAGAGGTACCACCGCCGCCCTCATAATCATACTTGTGTTTCGGTTGGAGAGGTGCGGTTGCCGGCTACCCTATAAGCGGGGCGACCATCTTAGTCCTCGGGAGTAGCAACGTTTGCGCTCATATATGATTTCAGTGGTGTTTGTGGTTGTACCTACGTGGATGTCTATGGACTGGGACTAATTAACACCAGGTGGTTTGCATGCTCGTTTGCTACTCTTCTCACATAAAAAACCAAATCTCACGGGCATGGGCTCAGTGTGCTCGGAATATGAACCTGCCCTGTTTTCACCAGCAGCTTTGATCAAACGTGGAACAATTGTTTAGAAATATTTTGGTACTCGGACCCCACGAACCCACGGTTTCAAAGCCAAGTGGACATTTATTATTTTGAAAATATATAAAAAAAGGAATATGCTAAACAAAATATACATACAAATAAGTTATTTTGTAAAGACTATAATTACTAAAATAACTCCATAATTGACGGATAAATTCCACGTTACGTGTATTCAATTATCTTCACAACTTATTGAGAATCGATAGTAAACTAAGTGCTGCCCGCGACTGTGTTCACGAGGTGTCTAATTTTCGGGATTTTCCAGGAGGAATTGAGCTGCCGTCCTAGAAAATCAATTTTTAACAGCATTAAGTTGTCATTTCACTCTCACCGTAACTTTTAAATCGACAACTTTTTTATTTATACCCTGATAGAAATTAAACTTACTGTTATACATAAGTGGAAACCGCATAGACATCGGTTAAGACGATCCTTATAGCAAATTAAGTGTACTGCAATACATTAAAAAAATTGCATCGACATCGGTTAAGCCGTTTATGATACTCTAACATTCTATTATAGTCGGTTCTATTGCGTTAATAAAGAACCCTAATAATAGTTTTTCAAATATATCTTCCATATACAGACAGCGATCACTTATAATTTTATTATTTGTATATAGGGATATATACATAGATCGATAGATAGATAGATGCACAAATAGATTACTACAATGCTTACAAAATACTTGGTAACTAACAAAAACAGTGAACACCGACAAATTGACGCAAAAAGGCATTTTTTGTCGCGACATAGAGAGGCATCACTGCGTAGCCAAGGTCTGTGTTTACGACAAGTGATTATGTTCGGACAAAGCCAAAGGTCTTTCATTCAAGGGCCTGTGTTCAAGGTAGACCCTTTGCTGTTCGACTGGCGAGATACCAGCAAACCGATTAATACACAAGTACACATAATTTATCTCTAAATATTATATATATAACAAAGTCTCCCATCGCGTCTGTCTGTCTGTTCGCGATAAACTCTCTGGACAGATTTTCTCACAGTTTTTAACAACTGGTAGAGTAATTCCTGAGGAAAGTTTTGGTGAATAATAAGCTAAGTTTATTTGTAAATTGGGACAAAAATTAAATACTTAAATTCAATATAGTAATTAAGTCTTCAGTCGAAATAGATGTTTCTAATTGTTAGTTTTTGCAATTACGTAAAAACTGGTGCATGTATGAAAGAAAAATAATGTAAGTAAATATAAATTCTATTACCCGATCGGAGCTGGACCCAGACGCATCAGCGTCCATCCTTAAATAGAACTTCTGTTCTATTTGAGATTGGTGTGGTTAATAAAAATATATATATATATAAATTCCGCGGTTATATTAGTTTAAAATCGCATATGTGGTTAAATCTATCCTGCTTGCAACAATTGATTACACAACCAACTCACTCTAATAACGGGGTAACTTGAGATTGCATTGGTATTAATTAATCCTGATTATTTGACATGGATATCAATTCCCTCTGAGTTACGATGGTCCAGGTGCGTTTATAGACAAGCAGGTGTTAAATAAGCAGGTTTTCGATCCAGGTTATTATTAAAAGAGAGTCAAATTTCTTAAAGTTTTTACACAAGCTACTTTTACAGTCATCAGGAGCCATGCAACTGATTCAAGTTAACGGCAATTAATTATCTTAAATTGTCAGTACCCGTTACATAATAAAATTTCGTGATCATTCCGTGAGATTAAAATTCTTACAGAAGTCTACTACCGCCTTGAAAAATCCTCGATATAAGAAAGAAGCAGTCAAAGAATTACATGAGTGTTCTTATGCATCTCTTTAACTAACACAATACATGCGTTACAATTTTAAACAAATAAGGATAGCAGAGGTGTAGCTGGTATTGCCTAAAAGTGAGTCCATGTTTATTTGATTATTCCTTAAAAGCGAAAGTACAATCTACCACTTATTTGGTGCACAGAGTGCCTGTACTTGTGGTCACATCATCGTCGGGAGACATCCCAGCCGTTTAGGGCGAGAGAATACGGACCTCGAGGTAGATCCTCTTTGCCTCTTTACTTTCTGGTCTCGTTATAGGCCGTGTATTGTCATTACATTACAATTGAACAAGGAACATAAATAATTATAGTTAATAGTTATCTTTTTAAACGTTTTTTATTTATTTTTAAGTATGTATTGAACAAGCTAGACAGGCTACATTACAGAAGGCATCTAAACTTAAATTTCTTGGGTAAAGCTGCAGATTTACTCTAGGTTGGTCTAAACGTTTCGGAAATACTGTAAGAGGTTTGAAGATAACCGAGTTGGCCATTAACAGGAAATAACATTGAGGCTAACACTGAAGCGTGGAAGCGGTAGTAAAGAATTCTACAAGCTTCCTCCACTCATGAAGAAAAGCTGCCCAGCAGTGTGATACAAGTAGGTAACGAATTATACCGAAAATTCATGCAGAAAATTCCCAGAGATATAGTTCCCGGCTACGCTTACAAGCGAGACGACCATTTTATTCCTTAGGCACAGTAATACATCTACGTTTGAACACTTGAATTCTTCTTCTACGCAGATACTCAGGTAAGACATTTTTTTTATTTTAGGATGGAATTCCATAAATTGTGCAACCACTCAACATCAGGTGACCTGTACGCTCGTTTGCTGCACTAACATGCTTTTCAAACATAAAAAACGATACAAGGAAGCGTAAAAAACAACGAGGTTATGATAAAATACCATAAAACGACATCGGAACACGTGACCGTTCAGTTCTGTTTGGCGCGAAACCGCCATTTTCACGGGAAATTAACTGTCACTTGAGTGTCATGACACTATACGTCTAAACATTAATAACTTCGCGAAATTCAGTACTTACTATCACAATCGTAATTTTAGTATTAAAAATAACAATAATTTATTACAGGATATGGATATGCCTAAATATAGATTATGTAAGGTAATCAAATAAACATGGGAAAGTATTTGCTACGTAATACGACTCAAATAAAAGCAATTGACTTTGAAGAAATTTAACCTTTTTTCTATCGTTACAGCGGTTAATTTGATTGAAATGTATTTTTGGTTTGTATTTTTTAAATTTAATCAAAATCGAAACTTTTAAATTCAAATTGAAATGGTTACAAACGTGCAGTAGATACATGTACCTTTCAAAATAAATGAAAACAAAATTAGTAAAAATAATGCAGTTATGTTTTTCTTCATTTAAATAGCTCGAAACGGGAATTAGATACGGATAGATGACGGTTTATGTGGTTATAACAAACACTAAATAACTTCAATGGAACTCCGAACTTCATAAATATTTTAATAAATTTCTGTCACACTGTTCCTTTGTGTTCTGAAACACTTAATATGAGAATAAGGTTAAATAAGCCTGTCTTAAAAGATGGTATCTGGGATCGGCATTCGACTTTTTAAAATGAATCAATAAAAATGTTTTTTTTTTATTGACTATAGTCACGTTATTTTTTTGTCTCGCTTATAAGCAATACTAAAATTATATATATTTTTTGAGGTTAGGTAATCGCAGCCCATAGACATCCATGTACAATCGCAAACACGTCCGAAATCCTATCTGAGCTCGAACGTAGATACGTTACTACTCCTGAGGACTAAGATGGTCGCCTAGCTTGAAAGTGTAGCCCGCAACCGCACCTCTCGAACCGAATCACAAGTAATACTTTACGGCGGATTATGAGGGCGGCGCTGGTACTTACCCGGTCAAACTATAGTTCTCCCACCTTTAGTAATATGCACATAATTACGAAAACCGTGCGTGCCGCGGTTTCGAACCTTGGATCTAACGTATAGATGTGTTTTTGGAGTTTTTTTCGCCGCGTCTCCAAAACGAAACACCATGCGAGTCGGTGATAGTTTATTAGCGTTCAAAAAGAGTTCTGTAAAGAATCTACTTTGAATAAAAATATTTTAATTTGATTTTTGAGAGGCCGAAGTCTTAACAACTAGGCTATTACCGCTACTCAATTCGCTGGTTAATTACTCAATTTTACGCAACGCCAGTAAACAATACGGGCCGTAGGTGCTCGTTTAGTGGGATGTGTACGAGAAATGTTCTGACTCATCATGTCTGGGCGGCGATGGGATGTGTGATTTATCGTGCAATTTCCTATTTTGCATATATTTTAATATCTTGTTGGCGTGGAACCGACAGGCTCTGAACATTTTTTGGATATAGTAGTATGAGGCTGATTATGGTTTATGGTTTTAGACCTCTATTAAAATTTCTCTAATGTACGTTGAATTTAAATCGGTCTATATATGAAAAAGTTATGTAAATTTGGTTGTTACAGATAAGTAAATAAGAACATTTTGTTGTTAAAAATATGGACAAATAGGGATTTTTGCGGGAGCGCGAGGGGCACAAAACGAACGTTTGAAAATATCGAAAATGTGCCTTAAATTAGAAAAAAAAGAAAGTCAATTTTGGCAACTTTTTCAAAAAATGTTACTTGTTAATAGATCAATATTATGCAAAATACAAAAAAATTTGGACTTACAGTTTTCGACAATTAGCGTGCCGAACAGAAGTGACAAAAGGGCCTGCATATAAGCAAGTACGTAGGCACATGATCATTCAGCCTTAACCTAAATCTTGTTGGAGATGTTAGCTTGGTTATTCATCAAAGGTACTGTGGGTGTCAATCATTTGTCTATGTCTTTTGAAGGCTTTCTTATGTTGCATGCGTTTCTATAATTTTAATTTAATTAAGCAATTGTTTTGTAATCACGGAGAAGCATTGGTAATTGTAAAAATAAGTACGATTCAAGGGTATGTCAATAACCTTTTACAGCATACAAGGTTACCTCGTGAATTTGCTCGGGCATAAGCCGATATTACAATACATTCCGGGGTGCGTGGAAAGAGCCTCCTCGAGTGGCGCGACATCACATGTTCGCTCGGCGCACCCTGGACAATCAGCCTTCGTCCACCTACGCTGATTGACCAGTCTTTCCACTACGGCATGACTTACTCCCACTTATCCTTTAACTCCCTTTACCCCGTACTAATTCTCTCCAATTAACTCCTTAACTACACTACCCTCTAATAACCAGTCATGCCGACACGAAAGACGAAGAAGAACAGTAGATTCCAATAAAAAAATATAATTATTATAATGAAAATCTTAAAATGAATTATAATGAAAACCTAACCTAAACAATCTAAAGGGAGTCCCCTAAGTACCAAGCGCAAAAAACCAAGAGAGTCGTGTTTACGTCGGTAAGACTGAAGGCGGACATTACGTCTGTGTATCCGTAGATACTATATTGATGCAAAAAATACAATATTTGTGTGAATTGTCGACGCTTCTCCAGTTTACAGAAAAAAGCTCCAGTTTAGTGCCGCCTCCCGCAACCCTGACGCGATGATATGAACACCGCAGTCGAAGTGTTAACGAATAGAATTAACAAAATATTACATGTCGTTAACGAATAATTAATTGACCAAAAAGAGTAACATTTTTGTATTGTGTTCATTGTTACGTATAGAGAGACGTAAGTATTACGCTTTCTAGCGCCAACTAATTGTCTAATTAAGTAAACAACGAAAAAAACGTTTATAACCAATTTCTGACTACACTTTAAGTCTATCAACTACATAATTTTTTAAGTGAGAAGAGTAGCAAACGAGCATGCAAACCACATAATGTTAATTAGTCGCAGCCCATAGACATCAACGTACAACCACAAACACGACTGAAATCCTATCTGAGCTCGAACGTTACGTTTCTACCCCTGAGGACTAAGTTGGTCGCCTTGCTTCAAAGTGTAGCCGACAACCGCACCTCACCAACCGAAACCCAAATATTGATTCACGGCGGCTTACGAGAGTGGCGATGGTACCTCCCCGTCGAATTATAGTTCCCCGACCAAATCTTTATTCTATATGTATAGAAATCTTTTCATAAAATGGTAAGGTAAGGACCAGACCAGGCACCAACCCAACTACCAACCTAGCAATCTAGGATTCTAAAATTGGGGTTCTTTACATAGCGTAAGTGAACACTAAGAAAGGAATTTTCGAAATCGTGACAGTGTCGAACCCCGGACTCTACGTTTCAGAGGACAGTTTCAACTACTACATATTTTTTATATATTATATACGAGTATGTACTAAGTACCTACCCGCTACATCGACCGCGCTTATTTTTTATAATTCTAAAATAAAAGTATCATCTAAAATCAGTCTCGTCAAAATCGGTCTAGCCATTATCCCGAACAAACAGACCGACCAAAATGGTAAAAAAAAATGGTACACATACAGTCTATACATACATATGCATTTAGTAAAAAGTGATTGTTTTAATATTATGAACAGACACTCCAATTTTATTTATTTGTATAGATGTAAAATGCTCTACTCCACAATATTAGTACTAATATTAAATTTATATTTTAATTACAGTAATTAATACGTCAAAACTAATTATAAAAAGAAACTAACTTAAATAATCTGGCATGAACTCAAGCCAATGATACCCAAGAACGCAATAATAAATTATATTACATTTATCTTTATCCACGTTTGATCGACGCTGACGGTGACAAGAGGGCTGGCTCATATCTCGCGCAGAGAACTGCAATTGCTATTCAACGCTGAAATGCAGCTAGCGTTCTTGGAATCCTTGGCACGGACTTCCTTCAGCTTGTTTAGGTTAGGCTTTTATTATAACTAATTCTATAATTTTCATCATGGTAAATATATATAACGATAAAGTTATTTTTTATCCTAAATACATGTAATCATAATATGGAATTTCATGTAAGATCTCGTATAACATTGCAAAGATAGAATTGCAATTATTCGCAATTCGCAAGGCCGCGGGTGTGGGACGGAGCGACGTTTGATTGGCAATTTTGAAATCCGCAATTATCATTTCGGCGCATGCAAGTTGGTGTATGCTTGGTTTTTACCGTGTCTTTATTGTATTTCTTGCGCTGTTTAATTAATGTTTATTACTCGAGCTGCCTGCACAGCTGTTTTTGTGACTAAGTAGTGGGAATACAACTGATGTTTTTATGTGAGAAGTGCGGCAAAGGAGCGTGGAGCCAGTTTATTATTTTAGTTATTAGTCGATGCAATGTCTTTCATATTTATTTAAGGGCTTCAACGCGAGCGAAGGACTATTTATCAAGGACTGATTTAAAAAGGGTGCCGAGAGTTTTCCGCCGGCTTTTTTCTCCCGGTCAACCTTAGCCAACAGGGCGTTTGAAGCCGATAAACTGGTTTTACATTATACCCTTGAGGTTTTTTTTAAATTTGAATTTGAAGCCACAGGTATAAACTAGAATTTTTATAAAAGAAGTGGCGAATTTTTTCTTCCGCTAACTTTTTACTCCCGGTGACTGCTTTGAGCGGTTAGAGCTAATAAACTGATTATTTTACATAATAATTTTGATATTATTTACATAATAATTTAAAGGTTCGACCGGGGAAGTACAACCGCCAACCTCATAATCCGCCACCCAGCATTACTTGTGTTTCGGTTGGAGAGGTGCGGTTGCCGGAAACACTTTGAAGCGAGGCAACCATCATAGATGCGTTGCTACTGTTGAAGACTAAGGTGGTAGGTAGCCTCGTTTGTAAGTGAACCGGCAACCACACCTTTCTACCGAAACGCAACTGGCCTACAGTGGCTAGCTAGAAATGTGTGTCATGGTGGTGCCTCCCCGGTCGAACCGTGCTTACAAATCTAAAACTAATTATAATCAAAGCGTCATCTAAACATTAAATGGAGTTCGTGCCCGTACGGCATGGTGCCAAGAACACTGGTCGCATCCCTGCACTGAATAGCGATCGCAATTCTTTGCACGAGACATGCACCCTCTTAACACCAACGTCGCTCAAACATGGAACTAACAATTTATAATTAACGTTTCGTTAGCAAAACTGTGAATTCGTGAAAAAAGGTTAACGAATCATTAATTCCTACATATTTGTTATTCGTAGTCATATGGAAACACTGCTGCAATAAATTTACGAAAGAATAATGATTCGCGAAGTAACTCAGTGGCTTTAACGATAACGTGGTTTTAAGTGAGGGAAAGGGAACCAATACAACAGCATCGCGACGACAGGGGAGGTGCCACCTACACCTTCATAATCCGCTGTGAAGAAAGAGTTTTGAATAAATGCAAAAGACAATTAGCATCGTAGCGCAGAACAATGCGAAAACCGCCATAAAGCTACAACACGTTTAAGAAGTTGGTAGAACGACTGGGGAGGTACAATCGAAGCCTTGATGATCCGTCGTAATGAAATCCTTGAGTTTAGAATAGATGCAAAAAAACAATCAGCATCATGGCGCAGAATAATATGAAACCCGTCTTTAAGATAAGTTTTATAAGGGTATTATAAAACTTATCTTTAAATTTAAAGTTTAAAATGTGGTTGGTGATCGGGGAGGTACCACTAACGCCCTTATAAATCGCCGTTAAGAAATCCTTGAGTTTCAATTGGAGAAGTCTGGTTGCCGGCTACACTACAAGAGATCAACTTAGTCCTCAATCCTTAAGACCTTCTTAATCCTCAGAAAAGTCTAAACGACCTCAGACAGCCTTTCAATCCGTTTTGAGGTCATAGGTACGGCTAAAACGACACCTTTTAGTCAGTTTTGAGGTCGCTGCAACGACCACTTAAACGTCACATCATGGAAAAAATCGTAATGGTACATTCTAGTGAGTTCAATGGCTTGCACCTTCTAAGCTGGTATATGTTTATGGGTGGTATATATTTATACCACATATGGTACAATTAGACATGCTGTGATTAGTCAGTGTGCGTAGGCTGTTAAGTAACAAGCTTCACGATGTCGCTTGTAGCTTGTAACTTGACATTTAAAAAAGTACAGTTTACTCTACGAGTATTCACTATTGCCAAAGTAATTACAAAAGTCCTCGTGAGTACCCGAATTTTTTTATTTATAAATTTATTTACAATAATGAAAATCTTAAAACTAATTATAATAAATATAAGAATATTTAGAGAACAGAGCACATATAGAAATACAGAGGACGCTTCGGGCATCAGAAGCGCTTGCAAGAATTTAACCAAATATAAAGGTAGCGACTTATTCAATTAAACCATCACGGCAATCTAGTGTTACAGTCATAATAGATAGATAGATAGATAGATAAACCGTTTATTTCGTATTACCAACATATACAGAGTATTTAAAACTAACATGT
>DWON01006709.1:0-13627 GCA_018251015.1 Phocides pigmalion okeechobee
GTTGTCCATGGGCTGCAGTGACCACTTAACATCAGGTGGCCTGCATGCCCGTTTCTTACTCTTTCGCAATAAAAAAACAACTCTTTGATCATCTCTGAGTAGTTCTTCTATTAGGGATAACAGTTGTCCATCAACGTCAGATCGGAGATAGAAGGAAACTTGGTGTTCTTGGCTTATTGAGTAAATCAATGAAGAAAGGTTTCTTTTAAAAGTGACTGAAAAGTAGAGACGTGCAAGTACAACATCCCACGTCTTTTTTCTACTCTATTAAACAAATTATTGCTACAGTCTTACTGCTGGCTCCAACACTGTCTGTTGTAATCCTGTTGCTGTCCTGATTGGTGGAAATATCTATTCGTACGATACCACCGCGTGGTCAGGTTAATAGGACGTCGACCCCATATATCGTATGCCCTAAGTCGGTGCCTAACTGGTATATATAAACGGACCTATTACTTATACAAATGAATAAAGCCGGGAATTTAATTTTAGAGCCTGCACAGACGTCGTGATTGGTAGAAAAGCTATACCCGATTTTTCTTGAAAACCCAGTAATCATATAATAAAATTACAATTCTGTGGAGATTTTTTATTCGAACATGTGTTTAAACGCCATTCCATGCCATACATGCAAAATAGAGAAATAAATTGCGTACTACAACATGGCACGTGACTGTAAATAGCACATTAAGGATACATATCCCATTATAATTGCATATATTTTGTTTTAAAGCATGTTTAATATTATGTAATCTATTTAGTTCTCATGTACAGAAATGTTGGTTAATGTGACATGACATTGCATAGGTTACAGTCATGTGTATTCCCAGCTGTATTGTTAAATAAACACATTAAATATTAGTCCCCGTCTATTTTATATCATAGAACCCTGTTGATTTTGTAGATAACCCACATAAAATTCGTTTGGCCAAATATCCCTTCGGCATAAAGAACAAATTCAAAATATTAAATAAAAATGACATAAGTTCATATTTTAGCACACTACGGTGATGGGGCTTGGGCCACGAGGAATCTCTCATTAACCGACCGATATGGGAAATGCTAAATAGGTAGTATTCTATTATTACCAAATCCAGATCTCTAGTAAGTGACTCTGAGTAAGTTTTCCGTTCTGCTACGTTTCAGAAAGGGCAGCTTGCCATACTTATGTCCCTCGTCGCTCGCGTTTCCGTATTCACGGCATTGCAGTCGTTTATATTCTGGAAGGCTTCCATCCTTGCATTACTTACTTTACTTTGCAGCATCCTCCCGGTAGAATGAGTCGAGACCCTGGCTTTAATATCAATATACTTACTACTACTAGATTCTAAATGATTGGAACTGACTGACTGTAGGAAACAAGTAATCTAGCTGATTGGATAACGTATTGCCTGAAGGTATGAGAAAATAAACGAATACTTTTACAATAATAAACGGTTTCCACGTATCTAACGTTATCCATAACATCATGTTAATGTAGTGTTTTATCCTGATTTATTTCAATTTTAGTAATTAGGACAGTTATGTAAAGATCATTTATTTAAAGTAAAGACAACTCGCTCTGTACAATTAGTGTTATACAGGCAATATGTTCTCTCCGAAGGTCTCCTCCGTCATATGTCTATTATACCTTACGATGTATGTTTGTTAACCTTTTAGTCCAATAACATTTGTAAAACAAAAACATGGACCAAGATTTCTATTGGCGTCACAATTTGAGCCAATACTAAGTCTTTTACTTAAAAGCGTTATTGAACGGAAGTGCGTAGTTAACGGGACAAGGACGGATCATCGATTTGCCTCCCGGCCTGAGTCTCCTGGCCTGACCCTGACCGAGGGACTTCTGCGGTCGTGACGGGATCCCAACCTTATAAAGCTTATAAGTATTAGCATTAACCTGCGACTTCGCCCCCAACATACCAACTTTGAGGTTGCTGAAAACTGTACAGGATTAAATAAATTGAAAAATACTGCTCAAAAGACTTAATCTTGTCTTTGATTATTTTTGGTTATTCTTCAATTGGTCTGTACCAAAACCAATGGTAAAACCATTTTGTGTACAAAAATAAACATAAGTAGTATTTAATCAGTCGTTTCCGCGTTAATGCACATACAGGAAATACGGATTTATATAATAGTAGGGCTTTCTCTATGGAAACATTGATTAAATATTGTCAAAATAGTTTATGTACTCACACATTTTTCCAAAAAGAACTCACAATCTCGCAATATATTTTGAGATTGCTTTTAAATATATTTTTGATTTAAAAAATACAAAACAATATTTACAATTCTTATTAGAAGATTATGAGAAGATAGATTCTTATTAGAAGGAGGTTTTACTGTTTACATCGCATTAGATATGTTTGCACATTTGCCTAACATAGTTTTTTAATATTAGATGACTTTTTAAGAATAACTCGCCCAAAACCTTGCCGTTTAGTAAGTTTACCTATCAACTGAAGATTTATGAATTTTGTATTTTGATACTTAATCGTCAAATTTATTAATTTTAATGCTTTGAATATACTCTTTATTTAGGAAATACTAGTTGTGCCCGCGACTTCGTTAGTGTTTATTTCACATAATTCTAAAATCGTGAAACAACTACATGCATCCAGTGATTATTTAACTTCACGCCTAATTTACAAAAAAAAAAACTTAAATTATCATGCATTAAAACCTTCCTCAGGAATCACTTTACCTGTTGTTGAAAACCGTGAAAAAATCCGTCCAGTACTTTTTGAGTGTATCACGAACAGACAAACAGACAGACGCGACGGGGAGGTCCCCCGCCGCGTCTGTCTGTATATTAATATTTATATAATAGGTAGATAATAATACCGGTAGTGAAGCATCGTAATCGGCATATACAAGCCTTTCCAAAAACTTCTCGATGATGTATTGGACTACGATAAACTGTACTTGTTTTAAAGGAGTCCTATGACCAGCAATGGAACATCGTAATTGTTTAATCATCATTATATGAATAAACGTGTCAACATGTGAACGGCGTCGTTGGTTCCTACTTTTATATACAGTGTGCTTTTCTACTAAAATTTTCCCTTTATGTGCTTTGTAAATTAGCTCATTTTGCAACAGTTAAAAAAACATTTCCGAGTTTTAATTTTTGATATAATTTCGCCCTAATTGGTTTGAATAAGGGCTTCAAAGGGCAGCGTTTGAAGTTAAATTTAAGCGTTAGTCACGTGTCGACGCTCAAGAAACATCGTTTAGCACCATTTTATCAACACGTTTTCTTTTTCGTGAAATTACAATGTGAGCGACCGTCTTACCTATTTTTGCACATCAAAGGTTTTTATAAGTACGTTTTGAATTGTTTTATAAGAGTTTTCTTGTTTAGGTAAAGTTCGCAATCTAAGTTTATCCTTCATGATTTATATTACGCATTCCTAAATTAACTGAAAACATTATTTTATGTATAAAAGCGTCTCAAGTTACGAGTTTACTTAGAAACAAACAGTTAACTTCACACGCCGTTTGTTTACTTCGTATTAATAACTCTGGTAGGAATAATTAGCAGTTTTTTGGTTTTTAATAAAAGCCTCAAACGAGTATACAGTTCAGCTGACGTTCAGTAATCACTTGGACAAAAAAAACTAAATAAATAGCTTTGATCGCATTTTAAGTAACGTATATTTTTTTTATCTCTAAATATTATAAAACAAAGTCGCCCGTCGCGTCTGTCCTGTCTGTTCATGATAAACTCAAAAAATGCTGGACGGATTTTCTCACAGTTTTCAACTACAGGTAGAGTGATTCCTGAGGAAGGTTTTAGTGCATAATAAGTCTCAAGTTAAGTCTTTTTTCGTAAATTGGGCGAGAAATAGTTAAACTATTATATTAATTCAGTCGTCGTTCGAAATAGATGTTTCTAATAATTGTTTGTTTCTGCATTTTTCTTTAGAGAAATAGTGTAAGTAAATAAATTCTATTACTAATAATTAATTATTTATAAATGAATGACTGTATATGGCCTTTAGTGGAATCAAATATCAGTAAAAAGTATTTTTTTTGTTTGTACACCCCCATGGTTTGAAGCCCGTGATGAAGAACACACTTTATTATTATAATTAGACAATAAAAACACGCGTTTTGTTTTGATACTGGAATCACCATTAATTTGATTTGTAATACGCAGGAACACATTTAGTGATGGCAGGAGAAAATATTTGACAGTTCCTATGCTGCTGCCACACATATGTCTACTTTTCTACATTTGTGTAAAGCTGTGGTTTGAAGGATGTCATGATGCAGTGATTAACACTTTCCTTGCGGAGTACAACACTGCTGTGTATCGCGCAGTGCAACGCTCTTGTGGATCTTACACACCTGTATTGTACAGACAAATTTGTATGGATTGCGGCCGGACTAAAGTGCTGTGTTTACGTCGGCCATACAAAACTGGGGGAGGACATTACGTGTGTATTCTTAGATGATACACAGATGCTAACAAATACAATATTTCAGTGAATTATCAGCTCATCTTCAGTCTAGAGAAATAAGCTCCAGCTTATTGCCGCCTTCCGCCTTGCTGACCGGATCTAATATATGAACGCCGCAGTTTGTGCAAAGTAATATAAGGCATTCCAACTTAGTTCCCAAAAACAAAAACAAACCTGGGATGATCGATTTGAGGTGGAATTCGTGTCTTATGTGCATTTTTTAGAACATGTATCTACGATTAGCCTAACGAAGAACCACCGCCACGCTTATTTTTACCGTGAAAGTTTTCTTAGAAACGTTTGGTTGTTGACTTTGTTAAATATTTAGCAATTATCTCGGATCTCAGGAGTTTGTAATTGACTTTCGATGGACCTCTATTCTATATACAGTTACTTACAGGGTCGGTAACTATTGACCGTCACATGGTAGTCGCGTTTGCTACTTATATTGACGATGAATACAATAGAAAAAAATCAATTTCTTTACGAATACACGTTTTAAGATATCGAGTATTGTAGCAGAATCTAATTTAATATCGCACTTCTCATTACCATATTGCAAAAAATATGTGCACTCACATTCGTACTATCCTGATCGAATTTAATTTTAATAATTATTTACAATTTCGTAAATAACGTTGCATGTGGAGATAAGTAACAGAATACGATATACCAACGATTTAAGTATTCACAGTTTTTACGGTTGATTTAGATAACATAGTTATGTATTTTATATTATTTTTTACTATATTTGTATCATTGTATAAAATACTAGCGGTTCCGTCAACCTCTAGTATATGAATTTTAAAAGCAGTAAAATACATATATATCTGCCTATGAACGCTGTAGGTTGTGAAGAATTGCCAACTCCCGAATCACCGATCACGTATCTATTGCAGAAGTTACGAGGGAATTGCTATTAAACCAGATTTTTGTTTTTGTAAATTCATCAAATTTTAACGGCAAATTGTGCTAGCCGCATCTAACCGCACCGCGCTTCAAACAAGACAGCGTGTCTCGAAAAGTGCGTCGAATTTGGCAACGTTCCACGCGTAATATCGAAGACACATCACCGCATTTCGTAGATTATGTCAGTATCATCATTACTTCACGTTACCGCATCTCATTTCTTATACGGTAACAAGCTGTACCCGTGTTACTTCGTCTACGTGCATTTGAAGAGATAAATGATATATCTGCGAAACCCCTTAGAGCACAATGCATAATCTGTAAACTAGATGTTGCCTAAGTGTAAAGGCTATAAAAACAATTAATTTCATACAAATAGGTCAAGTGGTTTTCGAGACATGCGATAACAGAAACAGACGGACAAATATACGTAAATTTTAAACAAAGATAATCACACATCTATGGTCTTTTAAAGAAGATTTGCATTTTTATAAGATTTATACGTTCCACGGTACACTTGCAACCTTGATTTGAATGAATTCGCACTCAATCGACTGGAACACCAAATCTTTACTCCTCCGGTAGTCGTACTTCAGCACGCTATACATTGTATTGTAACGGCTTGAAATAAAAAATTGCATTCAGGTCATACGAATAATGCGATAACGATGTCATTTGCGATTTTCCGTTACGAATTATAATGTCGTCAGTGAAAAATAATAGTTTTATATAAAAACAAAATCAAATCCATTTATTGTATGTAGGCCCACAAGCTCATACAAATTTTCTGTATATTTTTTTAACTTTTACCACTTGTCCCTAATAAAAGATATTCATATTTTAAATTGTTATAAACTTTACCCTATTATTTATCTTTAAATTTTCGTACTTACTATATCGTAAATGTTAATGTAGGGAACAAAGTCTGTATTTACCAACTTTTAATTTAAATTTAATTTGCTGTTTCTAAGCATTGTAATTTATACATTCATAACATTGGTAAGAAGTAAGATTGAATATAGATAATATGTTTTCATAATCGTGATCTGTATAATGTAACGTAGAAGAATAAAAACATATATTTTCATTGTTTGCAACCGCGGTTTTGAGAGGTTAAGGGTCATAGATAGCACTCGTTTATATTGTGTATTTAATGACCACGCAAAGTGATAACTATTCTAACGTGGGGACCCAAATTAATTATTGCCTCTTAATTAAGCTTTGGGTAGCTTATAAACTGTAACATTCAATGGGGGTATCATGTTATAAGTTATTTTTAAATTGTTATTTTAATGAGAAAATGTCGAAAGTTCTTATTTATTTTTCGTTGTTTTATTTGCCAAAAAACATTAATTAATAAAAAACATGAAACGCTATGTTTAATAATAAATAATTCTAGTACAAAATCTCTATTTTAACTAAAAAAGCTCTATAGTACAAACAAGATACATGTCAACCAAATTCCAGGATAATTAGTAGTGATTAGTCACCATAAGCGGCACAAAAAATTGGACTCTCGCCGTTATGATATTAGTAAAAATTGTATTATATAATCAAATTGATGTAGCCAATAAGTATGCAGTATGTCTGATGATAGTTTGCTCGCTCTCCCAAGGAAACCTATTACCAATACCGTATAGAACCGCAGTCCCACCAGAAAGTGATCACAAATATGTTGTTATCTAGATGATAAGGTGGTGCAAGTACAATAATTTCTTCACGCTAATGGTTCTTTGTGGCTTATAATACCTCCGTGGATGAAGTATACTGGTTCTGTCACTTTCAAAAAAATAAGATAATATAGGTTTTACCGAAGTTATTCATCCATTAGATTGAGGAGTTTACCAAGTCGCTTCCTCATTAAGAAATAATAGCATCACTACTTAGTAAACTACTTGATAAGACTGCAACACGTTACTTCATGTAAGATTGGTTAAATGTATATCGTTCTTATTATAAATGAGTTGTTACTTATTGTCACATATACATATATAAAGCCTATGCCATCCATCTTTTAAAACGTAGTATAGATATGTTCGAAGCGGTTTTTGAACGTGCTTATTGATAATATTCTCATTATGATATGATGTAATATGCAATCAAACGACAGATAACGGCTATCTTCACGTAATACGTTATCGAGAAACGGAATAGTTTCTGTTGTTTGTATTTTATTTTTACTCCAATATTGTCTACACTGCCGCTCAGGTAGATTTAAGGGACCCTTAGGAAGCCACATGAATGAATAAACGTTACGCCCTCGGCTCTGCGTCTAAATTTGGATAAAAATAAAACTTAATATTTACACAACAAAAATATTTCTCTCAAAGATTAGGTACGTACATATTTTTTATAGACAGTCTATCTATAGGCAATTTAAGTAATAAAGAAGTATCATTCGAAAACAATACTATCTCATGACTCTTCTCTACTATGAATATTAGGTCGTTAATATTAAAAAGAGTCAGGTTCAAAGAGAAAGGTTAAAGAGAGATGGTCCAAGAATTGTGCCCTGGGGAACTCCCATTTTTATAAGATATGTATTGTGTTTAAACAAACGGAAAATGTTATACCTTAATACTGGTGGCGCGTAACTTGGTAACGTAACGTTGTCACTTCTGACAGGGAAAATTAATTTGGTAGTATAGAAAATAAGTAAAGTTAGGATTGTATTGAAATATCATATAAATGTACAATCGTTAGAGCTCGCCCGGGGCGGTACCACCGCCACCCTCATAACCCGTCGTAAAGCAACATTTTCTTCAGGTATTGTGTTTCGGTTGGGGAGGTGTGGTTGCCGGATACACATTATTGGAGGCGACCATCTTCGTCCTCAAGAGTAGGAACGTATCCACGTCCATCCCTAAATAGAACTTCTGTTCTATTTGAGATTGGACGTGGTTGTCCATGTGCTGCAGTTACCACTTAACACCAGGTGTCCTGCATGCCCGTTTCTTACTCTTTAAAATGCAAATCTATGTGTGAAGGCTGCGGTAACGCCTCGCATACCTCTGCCCCAGCATAATACCATAAATATTAAGACAGTTAAGATTATTTAGCTAGTGGGAGTTCAACTATTATGTTTCGTAGGTAGTTCAATTCGCTTCGCGCAATCAACAGGGGATAATGTATTTCTAGCTCAACTGCACTTATCTATTAAACTGATATAAATTAATTAAATGTAACCATAATTTTTCTTCAAACTTTATGTATATAAATTTCACTTTTGTATTTTTCCTAATGTGTTTCTAAAAATACGATAAATTTTTAATTGTTCCTCCTACAATTCAGAATATGAAATTATATAATTTATTTACATTATATCGGTTGATACTGTAAATCTTCATAATTAATGTATTCAATGACAATTGATCTACACTTTGGTTGGTTAGGGTGGATTCTATACTTACACGTGTAAATTTTATTTTAGTGTAAGGGAAATATTTGGATGTTTTCAGAATAACAAACATGTGGAGACTTTGGACGATGGTCAATTACGGGCTCTGTTAGATGAGGCTATCACATATAAATGTCCTAAGGACCGGGAGGGGAAGAGCAGTTTATTTAAAGTAAGTTTTTGGTTCTCGCATTACTCTTAATGATTTAACTTTGCATGTACCAACACCATACATACCATACCTTTGTACCAACAACATAATTTTCTTACATTTTTATGTCATACAGATAAAGAATTGAAGTTTCATAGAACTAACTTCTTATGTCTATTTCTTACCACAAACATTGATATCAAAATGCAACAATGTTCTACGTAGTTCTTATAAGGCACAAATAGATGTAACAGATGTGTATTAGGATTATTAATCTTAAGGAGCAAATAGCGCCCTTTCAAAAACAGTAAACATAGCTTACATAATTTGATATTAAATATAAAATATGTATTTCGGATGAAATCAACAGACCATGTGGAAAGATATGTATATATATGTAATTATTATACTTTGTTATAATTATGTCTTAACCTACTTGAACCTAATCGGAACCCACTAAGTTGCATGCCTTCTTGGCACTCAAGGTTTTCATGTAACGTTATTCATTGATGAAGTTGTGATAGGCTTGTGGTCAAAATTCTGGCAGGTTTGCGTTTAGAATCCTTGGCACACCTCTGATTTTACGTATTTATGCTCATTTTAGAAGTTAATTATCATTTGATACTTTAATGGTGATGGAAAACTCATTTTGAGGAGACACCCGTATCCAGCAGTATGACAGTAATAGGTAGTTGACGATGATGATAATGATGATGTTTTTTGCAGGAGTTGCTGCATGAGGTAGAGCAGGACGAGCAGGCATGCGAAGCGGCACGCGGGCTGAGCGCGGGGCGATCGGCGCGGCGCGGGGGTCGCGCGCGGCCTGACCTGCAGTCCAACAGCCTTCAGGACCTGGTGGCGGCCATGGCAGCCGAGACCGCGCCGCGTCGCCCGCGCGCGCCTCCACATCTAGCGCACCAAAGCCCCGCGCAAGTGTCGGCTCGTACACACCACGGTGGCAGCCTGCCCTCCGGCGTCGACACATGTACGAACATTCCTTACGAAGAAAGACTTTACAATTCAAAGCAGTATTTTTCTAAAAAATACAAGATAAATATAATCATCACTAATGCTTTGCTGTTACTGCTTTGTAAAGGTCTCATCTTAGAATGAGAAGAGTGGAGTAATAGTCCACCATACGTTTTCACTGCCACTTATTAGCGAAAAACTGATATGTGTACCAGGGATGACAATCACTAGAGCCTTACCTAAGACGGATCGGATTTTACTACTAGGCCATCATTGCTATTATTCAGCCCAGAAGAAAACTCATATGGAATAAGTCTGTCCCGTTATATGTAATTTTTTCCTACTTATTTTGTATTTATTTTATAGAATGTGGTCAATAAACAGATTATATCTATCAATGTAAACAAGCATAAAGTCCATTTAATGGTAAGCAGTGACTGTCATATATATATCTGTAACCAATCTGTCTATCAATATATACGTATAGATTGAGTCATCAGTTTACTATATTTGAATGTTCATTTGCGACTTGTATCTTTTTAAACTTTTTTGATTGTCCGCAGCGTTCCTGCTGAGTGAGGAACCAGCGCGCGGCGGCTATCTGGCCACGGTGCGCTGCGTCAACCCGCCGCCGCTCGCAGAACGGCGCGTGTCCGCCAGCGACGCCAACGGACCAGATCTCGATCTACTCACCAGGTATATAAGAATACTTTTCTTTATTGTGGATTAGTACAACGCCTGCGGCTTGTATACTCCTAACCGGTCGATGAATTGGATGAGTGGCCGGTAATACAAGGTTTACTACTATGCTTCTTTGATTCTTCTATTAAAATAAAAATTGTAGTGTCCTAAAATTTTACTTCATTAGGCGCGTTAAATAAATCATCACACGAACGCGATAGGATCAAAAGTGTTTTATTTGTTCATGAAAGAATTATGTATTCCAGACGGAGTAAACCGACGTTCCCGATGACGTACACAGCTCGCGCGACGCTAGAGATCGGCAGCGGCAGCGTGTGCTCGGGCCGCGCGGTCACCACCACCACCGCCTCCAACCAGGTGCGTACGACACCCGTAACCGCGCCCCGCCACTCCCGCCGCCCCCGCCGCGGGCGCGGCACCCCCGCGCCCCCCGCGCGTCCCGCCGCCAGCGCCCAATCGGGTACGGAAGTGTCGAGCCAGATGAAGCTCATAAACGCGATATGTTCGAATAAAATTGACGCAAAACCGAGTGTTGATGGCGGTGGTACGCACTTTGAGGGCCAGTCCTCTGATCTTAAAGAAGCTAATGATGGTGTACCGCGCGGCCAAAAGCAATTAAACGACTTACAAAAAAATAAACCGAGTACTCAAAAAACGGCATTTAAACATGACAACACGAATCAACAATGGGTAAACAATGTTCAAAATTGGTACGAAGGTCTTAGCGATATGGAACCGTTGTTGAACTCATTTAAACTTAATAATAATGCATTACGAAAAGACATTGTACTGTTAGCAAAGAGTCGGGATGTATCCCCTCAGATTTCGGTTTCTGAAAATAGGGGTAATGACTATGACGCCAAAAATAAAGACAGAATTCCTTTAAATTCACAAACGTCATTTGGCTTGTATAACAATAATACAGATACTGAAAATATAATTAGTCATAAAAAAAAAAATAGGGAACAAGTAGGATACGACTTAATTCCACCGGATTCATTGCCATCCTCTCCGACAATTTTCGGAAATGCTACCATAGAGACACAGGATACCTCCTTATCACAGTGTAAAGAGTTATTTAAACCTGAAACTGCTAGAACTGCTAACAATAGTTATACATTCCATGAAGGTAATGCTGACAAAGCAAATAACTCATACAGCACTGATATGTACTGCGGAAACACTTACCAGGGTCCAGACAAAGATGAGCTGCTATCAAAGAATATGGGAATAGGAAATGGACTTACTGAATTAAACTGTATAGAATTAGAGGAAATTCCCATAGGCCGTAAAAATCCCACAAAACCAAAGGATACGGCATTGCCAAATCACACATTCCAAAGAGATAATGACAGTGAGGTAATTATCAAAACTAAATTAGAAACTAAGGAGAAGGCTGAGGAACATGGAATAGAATTAAAAGACATACCGTCAAATAAACAAGGTGTTGGCCATTCGGATGATTTTTTGCAACACTTAGCACATCAAGAAAAAATTCTTAAGAGCCTAGAAAATAATTTTGATACAAAGATTTGTTCTGACAATAATTCGGGTGATGGCAATGGAGTTAATCGTAGCGATGACGCAAGGGTGGAAGAAATAGTTGAGGCTGAAATTAATACTACCAATGAAAATGTTGAAACAGAAGCTACCGCTGCTGACGGAAATATTGTAGATCTTAAAGGAAACGTGAATCCCAATAGAGATAAATTTATATTTGCAGAGCTCCCCAATAACGCTTATGTCTTTCTAACACTGCCTCAAAGCTTTTTCACGCTTACTCAAAAAGATACTAATAACGTTACAATAAAAGAAATAGAAAACAATAACAATATCACACCTTACACTTCTGGGGCGAATAATACTGTGGCGAAACGCTCAAGGAAAAAAAGTAAAAAGAAAAGGGAGTCAAACACATATGACAATAACGCCATGAAGCATAATGCCGTAAGCAAAAGTGCTCTCAAACTGCTGTTGTATAGCGATAGCTCGGACAAATCAGTGCCCTCACCGAGAGTGTCTCGTTACCGCTATAATGAGGTAGGATTTATCTTTCTTAATAATTACGTTTGACTCGGTGGAGTAATATGATATGAGACGTGTTAAATTATTTCGGCACTTATATTTTTTCCGCAGGTCGATTCCGCTATTCCATTTACTTGCATCACGACACCTGAGGTTGTGGCCAGTTGCAACACAACGTCTTCAACTGCACAGTCTGCGGTCGCGGTCGATCCCAAGGTAAATAGATTTTAATTTCATCACAATAGTTTTATTAGTTTCTGCATTTGCTTTGCTATAATTATTATCTTCACATAGTTTTCGATCGATGTATCAGTGTCATTGTATGGCAAATTGTAATTCAGTCACATACAAATGTCGCCCTTTGGTGTTTTACGAATTAATTGTTACAATTTTTTTACATAAAAAGTATGAATGACTTTACCATATATATATACGCAGAACTGTTTATTATTGTTTAAATATGAATATTAAAATGACTGAGTCCTATTAAAGAAACATTTAAACAATAAGCCATGGTCTAGTTTGGTCGTTTTTGGTCGCGATTCATTAAACAGTTCATAACAGTTGTTAGAGGATAAATACATGAACATTTAGCGACTATAATTAATAACACCAGAAACTAGGATGTGGGAGTGAGTGTGCGATGAAGTGTGTGTATGTGCGTGTTCTCTTAGATTGATCGCTATTATCCGTCCATTTTCGGAGTATATCCTTATATCATATCAAAGGAAAGCGTTAAATATTCGTCCTTAGAATGTTCGAATATTCGATTGGTGACTACATTTTTTCAACCATTTAAACAGTTCCTGTCATACGGTCGTACATACAAATGCGTACATGTGACAGTGACATGACAACGTGAGCGTTAACGTTTGTGGAAATAGAAACGTTCGGAAGCGTTAGTCAGTTGGCTAGACCCCTGGTGTGTGGTGCAGCCGCTGCAGCTGAGCTCGTGCTACCGCGCCGTGGCCAGCCTGACGGGCGCGTGGGTGCCGCCCGCCGCGCCGC
>DWON01006710.1:0-13625 GCA_018251015.1 Phocides pigmalion okeechobee
GTTATGTTAAATTGCTATGTGTGTTTATATGTATTTTTTTTTCTTTTGAATGTTGTATTTATTCCCGATCCGCATACTTAACCCCCATCCATGGATATAAATAATTATTGAAAAAAACTTCATAAATACATACGAATTGTTTAATGGCTGACAACAAACTGACATGTCCGTAATATTAAATTATCTTTAATATACGACAGTTCTTAACAATCAACGGTCGTTATAAAGAGGTAAAACATTAAAACATCCGAACTTCCGCAATTAAATTATTAATAAGTACCTGACACTAAATTTCTAAACTATACTTGTGTCGTTTTATCGTTTGGCTAAAACTTTCCCAGTGTTAAATAATAAGTCTACCTTTCTCAGAATAAATACAGTCATAACTGGTGTCCACTAGACAATGTTGACTTTGCAGAAGGCTGGTTCGTATCTCTTATAGAGAATTTCGATCGCTATTCAGCTCGGGAATGCCGGCGGCAATCTTGGTCATGCCGCATGTGCACGGTGTTCCTGTAGACTGTTTAGGCTAGACTTTTTTAAGTATTAAACGAGCATGCATCTGATGTTATATGATCTCGTCTCGCAGCCCATGGACATTCACCATTAACATTAAATAGGACTTGAATCCTGCCTAATGTCTAATAGATACAATGCTACTCCTAAGAACTAAGATGGCCGCCATTTGTAAGTGTAGCAGAAAACCGCACCTCTCCAACCAAAACACTGCTTTAGTTACTTTGCCAGCGATGTGGCCCAGCTTCGCTGTGGGAATAGACTTTATACATATTAACTTACATTATCTTTCCTTTATACATGCATCCAGTTATTAGATGGTTGCAAAAACTAACAATTACAAACATATATTTCGTATAGTGACTAATTAAGAAAATGAATTTAACTTTTTAATTTCTGGCTAAATTTAATTGAAAAGCCCTTAACTTTTTTTATTATGATAGAGTACGAAACGAGCACGCAGGCCACTTGATGTTAAGTGCTCACTGCAGCCCATAGACAACCACGTCCAATCTCAAACAGAACAGAAGTTCTATTTAAGGACGTACGCGGATGCGTTCCTACTCTTGAGGACTAAGATGGTCGCCTCCAATAATGTGTATCCGGCAACCACACCTCGCCAACCGAAACACGATACATGAAGAACATGTTCCTTTAGGGCGGGTTATGAGGGCGGGGGTGGTGCCGCCCCGGGCGAGCTCTAACGGCTCTACCACCTTTTAGCTTTTAAGTATTTTATTTATTACACCGTATTCAGCAACTATATTATTCATAACTGTTTGAAATGTTAACACATTTTTATAACGCTAACATAATTGTAAATAATATTTTTAGTGCCAAACGTACAATAAATCATTCATAAACACTTAAACGCCTATATTTTTAATTTTACTGAAGTTATGCATAATTGAGGCCGACATTAACGAATTCACATTTACACACTTCAAAGGGCAGATTAAATTTTAAAAAGGGAATTTTGTACCTGTTACACGGAACCGTTATTTAGTAGGGAAATTGTGCTTAACAGAGTTTTTACAAATTCCCTCCCTCGTACCCAAGCGCGCGAATCATTTGTGATTTATACAGCCCTTTATAAATTGCGCTCTCTTGATTGCCTTGTTTTGAGCCCGTTTGAATATGTATAACGACATTTGCGTTGAACGAAGTAGCTTAACGATCTGCATTTCGCGGGACAGTCCCAATTTACAGCTGAAGTTCTAATAGTGAAGATTGAAAATTCGAACGCTTTTTGACTATTCCAGACAAAGATATAGTTACAAACATATAATAAACGTTCGAAACATTTATTATATAGTTATGGAGTATCGTCTTTACTTGTATAGTTTTGGTTACTTTCCACTTACAATTGTATTTATTAAGGTTTATTACTGTAGTCGAGTCAAAACATATACGGTAAATTAGAGGGTTGGTACAATTGCCAGCTCACTTATACTTGAGCCAACCGTTTAGTTAGCATTCGTAATCAACTCCAGATGAGACTTATGTTTCATAGTGAGTTTGCTACTAACGTCCAAGGAAAGCAGTGAATATTTAACATTAGGTGGGCTGCCTGCTGATTTGTTACATTATTTTTGTTACTTCATTAAAAACACCATCTTCTCTAGCCATATTAATAAAGATTACTAATGTGTTCATAACTGTCAAAACAGCATTTTCTTCATAAACCATACAACGTTGAAACATTAAATTGAATAAAATTAAATTTGAAACATTATATTGAAAATTGAAAATTTGAAACATTAATTTGAAAATGGAAAATTTGAAACATTAATTTTGAAACATTAAATTTAATAACATTAAATTGAATAAAAAGTTATATCCCACCAGGAAAATAAGGATGTCACCCTCAGCGGTAGGGCAAAATTGAAAAATGTGACAAATTCTTCTAACGGGATATGAATAAAATGCTCGATTTTTAAATGCTCTGTCTCATTGTTTTTGTGAGGCTTTGAAACTGTGGGTAAAACGCGATAACACATTTTTGTCATTAACCAATTTAATGCTATATTATTAAAATTAGTGTTTGAAATTGGAGTTTAAATTGGAGTTCAGTGCTCCATTTGCAGAGCTACGTGGAAAATGTTTGTCCAGGAATAAAGGAATTGACTATCAATCTAAAAAAAAAAAACATAAAACTTTGAAAATGTTGACGAAATGATAATTCATCCTTTATGAGAATTCAGTTATATTTTTTCGGTACGGGAAGTAATAAATGAGTATATTACGTCTTCTTTTTATATGCGTTTCTCTCTGTTTCTCAAAAATTATACTCAATTTGCACAAATCGTCGGGCGATATCCTAATATTGTCAAAAATAAGACAATTTATTCCAAAAACTAACAATCTAAGGACGCAATGTACTCGTGAGATTGTTTTATGAGGAAGACTTCACAGTCTTGCTCATAAAACTAATGAAATTATGTCATAATAACTAAAATAGATACAATTTCTAATGCAGTAGGTACTTTAAAAACCCGCAACGAAATCTATTGCAGTAAGGCATCCATCATTTGCAACTTAGTCGCTTAATTTCCGGTATGATGACCTACTTTCTTAAAACGAACGTTGTCTAGTCACTCAGTGAATGCTCGGCCATGCCCATAGTTTTATTCGTACTGATTTTCATTAGATTACTTCATCAGATTTATCGTAGTTATTAACGCGTTGATGTCACATTAAATCTATTGTTTTGAAAAAAAATTAATGCTTAAGCTTCCTCAGAATGTGAAGTCTACTCAAGCATGGATTGGTATTGTATTCTGAGTGGTAAATCAGGGCAAAAGTTTTCTTATCCTAAGACTGCATCTTTTCTCAGGATAAGAAAACTTTTAGCTCTGGTAGCAATGGGCGCGTAGTTAATAATTGACGTTGACGTAAAAAGTTAAATGAAAACAGAGTCTTTTGTGCAGAGTTTGATTACTGTAGATGGTACTTAATAAAATACTATTATACTAGTGTGCAGTGTTTTTGCATCACGTATATGGTTACATCTGTGTTTTTATTATAGTCTGGCGATAATATACGGGACTTTTAAGCGGGGAATCCAGCGCTCGAGGTCGGAATTCGGCTTTCCTGATATGCACTTCTGTTTTTTGAAGATATTCACGTAATTGGTACAAACAATCAGTTGCTATAACAGTGATGTAAAACATCGTGAAAATACCTGTATTCTTGAAAGATCTTCATTAAGTTTTGAGAGATATATTAAGTGTATCAATGGGGAGTTGGCCAGCATAGTGGACAAAGTTATAGTTCTTGCCATTCTGTGAGGCAATAAGTCAGTAATAGGTTAACGATGGCAATGACACTGCAGTGACATCATCAGGTGAACCGCACGATCATTTCCTAATTCGATATAAAAAATCGGCTGGTGGCTCGTTTATATGATCCATATAATGAAAAAATACTATGAAGTCAAGATTCAACTATAGATTCCAGTATACGGTTAACGTAATATCCTGACAGTAATACGGTGCAGCATTTGCAATTTTGCTAACTAATATCCGGGAGTGGATGGCAATGCTATGAATAAACTGTATAAAGCAAGAAATTTCTATATAGAATCATTTGCGAAAGTCAGAATTGCAATTTTAATATTTAATTCTGATGCTAAAGATTAACGTTTGACAAGTGGCATATCACTCTGAATACTAATTACTTCTAGTATACTAATTTCTGCCTTGCGTGACTCCCAATGCATGGGAAAATGCGTAAACGATAACTCACACTTTTGAATTAGGGATTAATGAATGAAGGTTTACTCAAAAGAGTGTCTTTATTGATAAATACTTATTTACATAAGACATTAGGTCTACAATTTTAAGATTCTGTTCTACAGAAAATATGACGAAATAAATATCTATAAGTTTTCGCGTATATTCTACGTTTATGAATTTTTCCACATTATCCCAGTTAGAAAAAATGCATGTTTTTTATATATTCCTTGCAATAAAAATGTAAATATATTTTTTGACTTCGCTATGTTCACTTTGTAACACCTGAACATACACTTTCCTGGGTAGAAGGATAGCCTTAGAACCCCGTCTCCACGCCGTTTTGTTCTGCCTGAATAACTCATAATACATTTCCTGAACGAATAAATACGTAACTCGTGAAATATATTAACTCGAAAATATCATAACATCTTCTATTTTGGATATACGGACAATACCTGAAATAATTAAATTACACCTACATCATATTATCACTAAATATCTGTACACAATACCAACCATAAAATATGAAACATATGAATAGATTGCTGAAGAAATTTCATTCCTTAACAACGCTACTGCAAATACATCAATTTTAGATGATATATGTGGTTGCCCTTAAGAATAACATATTTTCCTGGAAAAATCAAAGACAACGTATATTTTCTTTGCAATATTTTAGACAAGGATTTATCGTTCCAAATTGTGTTTTATGTATGGCACGTTTAATATTTTGTAGCGAGTCGACTAGCCTAATGCTTGTTTAATTTCAAGGAAGCATACTAGCGTGATTCATGCGATAACTTACATGAAAAACGTATGCTTTTATGGTCTCAAGTTAGAAATATATCCAGCAGCGACATTTAGGTACGTGGGCCTGCCTCACTACCATTTATTTAAATATACATACTTATTGTGACTGAACTAAGTTCGAAGTTTAATATTTCAGTACGCAATTAGAGGAATGTGACGCTTTGACTTTCTAATATAGTTAAGGCATTTTTGTGAATAGACAATAATTAGTAAAGCATTACTTGTATCTGGGTTGGAGAGGTGCGGCCGACTACACTTTGAGGCAGAGCGACCATCTTAGTCTTCAGGAATAGCAACGTATCTGCGTTCGAGTTCAGATAGGTTTTCGGTTGTATTTGCGATTGTACTTGAATGTCTATGGGCTGCGACTACTTAACATCAGGTAGTTTGCATGCTCGTTTGCTACTCTCCTCACGTAAAAAATCCTTATTTTAAAAACTACATATTATACTACAAGATGAAAATTTCATGAAAAAAATTATTCTGGGGCGTAAAGAATTGTAAAAAAAAAAAAGGTGATACAAAGAGGTGTATTATGAATTCTGGTCAATGTCAGCAGATGTTTGGTGGGAACAATAAATAGCGGTGGCAGCAATGGCGACGGGTGCAGCGATGGCGGAAGTTTTTGTTTTACCTGCTTGTGTGTCTACGACGGCTTATCCTGTCCGTAGAACCACAGCTGTCGATTACATGGCTGTATGATACACTTCTGAAGCCTTTTACGAGTTATTTTGTCTGCAAGGAAATTGGTCATGACAATTGGACGGAAACTTGGCTGGCCGCATCTGTGATAGATCTCAACTGGACACTCCTGTTCTAGCTAAACGGGGTTAGTTACGGATATCCATGAGTGGCTGTGAACACTTATCATCATGTGGAGTGGAAGCTCTTTTGTTGCTTTCAATTTGATAAAAAAAAGATTATTATCGTTCTCTACTTCAATTTTATTGTGAAGTTCACTTGCGTATAATATATATTATGTATAGGAGGTCACTGAAAGTTTCAACAAATAATAAGAAAAGCAGTGTAGCGGATACAGCTACACTACACGTTTCACCAAGTGAGACACTAGCCTTACACACAGTGGCAAATTCACAACATTTATGTTCCCGTTTAAGTACTAAGTCTTTTTACAAGCACGAACGATAAATCCACAGGTAAGTCGCGTGCACTTAGTGAAAATGCGCAGAAGAAAACTAAGTTTTGGAAGTTGCAAAGAAGTTTGGCCAAGCACTCAGTGAGTGTTTCTTTATTCATATTTCACAGCCATAAACACCTAAGCGGTGGTTTTATGCAACAATTACCTCAAAGCGACTTGGTGAAGTATTCTGTACATCTGTTATTCCCATCCCTTTTGAATGAAATATTTGCTAAGTGTAACAGTTGTTTGAAGTTTCAGTACACGTGTAGTTTTAGTATTACATACATACATTAGTATAACATACTGCTTATAAATGAAGTATATACGTATGTGGTATTTTTTATAGTTCGACTACATCGCCTCACTTTTGTCTAGCCTATTAAAGTATTTTTGAATGATTTGGTATATAAATAGTTACGGTATCGCGGAAGAATCATCGCCCCATTTTGTCTAGCCTATAACAATACTTTTGAACGATTTGGTATTTTGACTTAAAAGTTGGTAAAGAACAAGTACAGGAGGCATGAGCTAATACGCATTCAACCGTTTTTTTTATTTTATTGAAACTGAAATGACATTGACTTGAAAAGTAGGTGACCATTTTGTAATCAACATTTATAGATACGTGTAATCAGCCGCACATTGAATTGAAGTTACACCTCGTTTGAAGACGTGACCCTTGAAGATTAAGATGTTTTTTTATATAAATGAGAATGTAGCAAACGAGCATACAGGCCGTTTGATGTTAAGTAATCGCTGCAGCCTATTGACATCTACATCCAAACATAAATAGGACTAAACCTCTATTTCACGTAGATGCGTTGCTACTTCGCTTCGGTTGTAAATGTTGCGGATATTCACATTTCTTCAACCGTTACACGAGGGGTACTTAATAGCAGATGATAACGGCTGCGACATGTCCCTCTCGCTGATATAGTTCTAACCGTATTCAACAATAATTGAGTACCTAGTTTACCAATGTACTTACATTAATACCTACCTTTCATATATCGACAGAAATACGTATGTCTAACGCCAATCTATCAAAGGTGCTCTTATGTGGGAACGAATATAATAGACGTCTGAAAATAACTTCATTCAGAATAGAGAAAGTGGGGTCAAAGAAAATAGGCAGGTTTTAATATGTGTATAGGAAAACGAAATAATAATGCTTTGGTCAATATTTGTACATACTAAAAATAGTTTTCGATTTTCTTGTGGTAGAGGGATCTCTCGACATTTCTGGTAATCATCCATATGGAATAGGCATGCGTCGGTGAAGTTATTTTTATATTGAGCTTTTATATATTTTACACAAGGTTACTTTACTGTTACTTGATTTTACCTTTCTTACTTCGCAAGGTAGTAGAACCACATAGCATGTACCACGATTACGTACCCAGTTATAGAGTAAAGCAATTCTTGAATTTTGATAGGGAGGAATGGTTGCCGTATTTCTTAAGTTATGAGCTGAAAATGTTAACCTTCAAGAGTAGCAGAAAAAAATATTCATATTCATTATTCGTTTTTCTTAAATGCCATTATATTTTATAAATTTGTAATGTCTATCTATGTATTTTATCTATTTTTTTTGTCTACTTCATATTCTGCTATCTTTACACTTATCTAAAGCGGAAGTTTGTATATCAAATGCAATATCTTTAACACATCCACCATACAAAGTCTATATTGGATGTAAGGTACGTTTATATCGTTACTTTGTTATGCGTTATGTGTTATTGTTGTTAATTTGTTATGCGTGGAATGTGAAACTTAGTTATGTTAGCTGTTCACCTCTCTATTAAATAAGATTTTTGCAGTCTCATGAAATTTAACGATGTATTTACCAAGAAGTTCCAATAAACAGTGTAACTAGTGTAACGAAAAATTTAAAAAACTTTATAATAGATGACGCTATGAAAATACATATTGAATTTAGCAGAATTACAAGTAATGGGGGAGTCGAAACACGGACTCCAGGAAAGAAGTTAGAATCTTACTATAGAATTTGCTCTAACGATCCGACGTGAACCAATTCTACATTCATCCTTTGGAGAGGTCGGTGCGGGCCACACTTTAAAGCGAGGTGACTATTTCAATTTCAGTGGTAGCAGTGCATATTCGTATAAATTCAGATGGAACTTCAGTCTAGTTTTAAGTGTTCAAATCTGTGGGGTAGAGTGAACATTTGAACTGGAGTGATTAAATAACATCAAGTGGCCTGAATGCTCGTTGGCTACTTTTCTTCGATAAAAAATAAAGGCTCTAACTGGCTTTGTACTTTATTGAAACTTGCAATTTTTCTTTTGTTTTCCTTGTTTATAATATCTACTAAAAAGTAAAAATCGGCTGAGGCTTGGTCTTGCTTGTAATTAATGGATCCGTCATTGCTCTGACCAACGCTGGCTAATTAATCATTTTTCTTCGCTTTTTAGGTTTAGTTCTACACGCTTCGGATTTTTATTTTTTTACTCTGTATTTCGTTTATTATTAACATAATGTTATTTACTACAGTGCTATTTAAATTTTCTTTGAATCTTTTTTTTCTGTTACAAGAGTAGCAAACTTGCGTGCAGGCCATATGAAGTGACTGCTGTAACCTATAGAAATCCAAATATATATTTCCAAGCAGGACGGACATAATTTCCACGTGAAATCGTGCGTAGATTCATTGCTACTCTCAAGGATTAAGATGGTCACCGATTCTAAGTGTACCCGGCTATCATAACTCTTCAACTTTAAGCACAAGAACGCGGTTAATATTTAGATACCATTTTTGCACTTTGTATATCGTATTTGAAATTTGCATCAACCTACGCTAAAAATATTACTATTTTATTGCTGAAAAAGGTTCTTTATGAGGTTGCGAAGAGTCTATGTCTACCTCTAAGGGCAAGTGAATATCCGTGAACAAAGTAATCAAAAATATCGATTATGAACTTAATTTTGAGATACGATAAAATCACGAAACTCAATCTATGAAGAAATTTCTTTCTATCACAGAATAACAAAGATATAGATTAATAAAAACTGTTGCTTATTACCGTTTCCTTCTGTAGGCGTTTGTTGAAAAATATATGCGCAGCCTTAGAAACAATAAGGAGCTTTTACAGCCAAATGTAAGCCAATTTACAATACAACACGATGTCTATTTTTAGCCCTAATTTACTGGATAACAATACCTCAAGCCTCATTAAGAAAAGAGGAAAACAAAAACTTGCTAAGACCCTTGTACATACTAAATCAGCTTTTAAACCCTTATCTCTCAGAGAAGCTTACAAAGTTACATTTCAAGTTGGGCATTAATGAGGAAGCACCTAGGTTCTAAGAGGCTCCACTTTTCACCATACAATTGAGGCAAGCGACATTACCTTAAATTAAGCGTTATCGGCGACGATAAATACGGGGAATTTATAGCAAAATAAAAATACATTATTAATTGAGATATGAACCACCTTTCTTGTCTTCAACAGCGTCGATCAAACGTGAGATTGATTGTTCAATTTCTTTTTGATATTTTTTTAATAATTAATAATTTAGGTAAATATATACATTGACGTAACGGAAATAGTATATTTTGTAATACAAAATATTCGACTGCTTTATTAAGGTAGTGGTGCTAACAATAGGAGTAAAGTTGTGCGATATAAACGAGTTTCGTAATTTCCTCGCATTAAAAATTCGTTTCGGCCCCGACAACTAATACATTCGGTAATTGTACGATTATTTCAAGTAAACTGGTCAGTAGCAAATCCGTGCAGTTGCTAGAAACGCGTGATTCGAAATGGAGATAGTTACTATAAGAGGTTAACATAACTGATAACTGGTTACGGCGCACAAAAAAAACTATGTATTCCCAGTAGTAGCTTGTAAGTTGAACATACGAACAAAACCTTAACGATTACTAGGAAAAAAACAAACAATATAATTTATTAGTATTAGAAAAAGGCTATTAGGTTACAGAAACATTCAGTATTATTGGAGCATATTCGTTAAAAGCACATGATTCTGAGCATGATCAAGGGACGAGTTGAAGTAGTATAAAATTGTAAAATTAAAAATGATTCTTGTAACATGAATAAAGAATTATTATTATTATTAGTTTTTTACAGATTTCTCTACCTATGTCTTAGTCAAAAAGAGAGGTTTACTCATTGAGACGGGCCAAAGCGTATTATTATTATGAAGTATTTGAGTAGTAAACGCAAACATACGACGGAAGCAAAAGCAGTTATTAAATCAATAGTTTTAAAGCAGTTTAAGCTGGTCCAAAACAGCTTTATAGTTTCACCAATAATCAGGATCTGTAACACGAACTGTCATTATCATAGCTAATCTAATTGTATTGTATTGTGCGTGCCAGTCAAATCTTATTAATGACGTATAGACGACAGACGACCTTATTGAAAATGAGATTAGCCGCAGATATGTAATCGAAAGCCAAGATAAATTATCTGTTCCCCAAATCATTTACTATTGTACGACATATCTTTATTAACCAAACTTGTTCTATTTATGTGCACAGTTAATTAATTTATTGACAACAAAATCATATACACAATTTATGATTGTTCATATTATACGTTGGTATAAAACATTAAATATCTATCTATTTATACTATTGTAAATTTAAAATAGGGATAATAAAGGGCTTAATGCTTTACGATATTTTCACCAGTTAACCTTTGGTTTAAGATGTAGTTGGTGCAACAAAATTCCAAAAATACAAAGAGTTGTATTTATAAATATAAATATCTTCATCATTAATAGGCACCTACTATAAACAGAATTATTATTTTAGACAATGGGTTGATTAATAAAGTTAGATATTATCGACCTATATGATATGGACGGGCGGTTTTACCGTCCGTAGGTTAGTTTTCAATAACTTTTAATTAAGATTAAGGGCGTGTAGAAATTAATTCACCGGTTTCGTGACGGGAAACAATTTTTTAATACCAATCAACCTGCTTAAGTATTTAATAAGTGTATATCTATAGATATCTATTCGAGGTTTTACAATAATGAAAATCTTAAAACTAATTTTAATAAAAGTCTAATCTAAATAATCTAAAGGCAGTCTGTGCTCCATTCGGCATGGCATGCAGCGTGCAATCGTAATTCTCTGCGCGAGATATAAACCAACCCTCTTGTCACCGGCGGCGTCGATCAAAAATGGAGCTAATATCGGCGGTCGATGCACAAACTGTCCTGTAAACACCTTGATAATAAGTAGCCGCTGCAGCCTATGAATACACATACATATATGTTATGTACATGCTCAAAAAGGGCTAAAGTCTAATTTTAGATACAAATCTTGTCCAAGGGAGACAAATTCCCTCGTCATCATCGTAATAATAATAAATAATTCACAAGTGTGGACCTACAAGCCTAATCAGGATTGTAAATTATACACGGTACACTTACACATTTTAGATAGTAGGTAAGAAGGTTTAAGGTTGGCTATCCAAGGTACCGTCGAAAGAGAAAAACGACGCTTGATCCTTTTGGGTTGAGGTCAGATGTATAATGAGTCCCTCAGGGCAGTGCGAGGCGAATTCTTTTGTGGATATTCACAAAATCATTGCTCTTTGGAGGCCTACTGTAATTTGGTATTGTACCAATGTAAGAAGTTTGGAAATGTGTTAATTGCAGCGAATAGGTTACGTTTTTTGCAATTAACTTTGTACAACATACTGTGAGGACGTTTGCTGCTCGCTTGTTACAGTTTATTTTTGGGATATATTTGTAGCAAATAAACATTCAGTCCACTCTATGATATGGTACTGCCGCCCTCAGTTATCTGGAAGCAACGCCAAAAAGAACAAGCGTCCCACTTGAAGTCGATTACAAATGCGTTACTATACCTGAGGACTATGGTGGTCGCCACATTTTAAGTGAAACATCTACCGAAACGCAAGCTATCTTCATACTAGAAATGGTAGGGTATGGAGATGGTATCTCCCCGGTCGAACTTATAGGTTCTACCAATTTGCAAAGGCACAGAACATTATGTAGTCAAATACTATATAATGGTACTACATGTTTAGACGTACTATTTTTTAAGTTTTACATAATATATTGGAGATTTTTTTTTAATGAAATAGTAAGAAACGGGCATGCAGGCCATCTCATGTTAAGTGGTCACTGCAACCCATGGACAACCAAGTCCAATCTCAAATAGAACAGAAGTTCTATTTAAGGATGAACGCGGATGCGTTCTTACACTTGAGGACTAAGATGGTCGCCTCCAATAATGTGTATCCGGCAACCAGACCACCCCAACCGAAACACAATACATGAAGAACATGTTGCTTTACGGCGGGTTATGAGAGTGGCGGTGGTACCGCCCCGGGCGAGCTCTAATGGCTCTACCACCTTTAGAACAACGTGTATATTTAAACAACGTTCATAGGAAATCATTTCTTACTTTAGATTACCGTGTTTATGAAGTTGGTTATACTTTTGCAACAAATGACTAATTTGTAGCAAACTTCATTTCAAAATGCGAAAGCTAAAGGAAACTAAGTGGATAAAATATAAGATCGTAAAAATATACCTTTGTTGCCAGCAGTTTGTCTGTTACGTGCGCACCTGCCGGGGGTTGCAAATACCAAGGCCGGGGGATGCACCTGTGTTTATTTTGTAGGGGCTATTACTTTGGGGCTACAGAACTTGCGATTTTAGACACATACACACCTGTCTCCCCCCTGTGTGTGTGCACGTTTGCGTGTGCGTTAGCGTGTGTTCGTACACCCTTAGCTTTGCCTACAACAGACGTGATATGTGTCAACGTTGCCATGTTCTAGTTTGAGTTATTGAACCCTGTTGAAGGCCCCACGACCATTATAAAAACACTTTGGAGTAGTGTGTTCGAGTATTTGCTATCGATTCTTTAGCTGTAGAAAGAAATCTGTATTTATCGATTGGACATGCAAAAAAATGTTGCCATACATGATTACATTATATTATAAAAATATACCAAAATTTATCATTATCTCTTCCAATTCAAAGAATTAAGTAGCAATTACACTCATTTCTTAAATCGTTAGTTAAGTATTTCGTCGAAATTTATCGCTCGCTGTGTGGCCATACGATTAGAGGTAAAAAATAGCGGACGGTTAAAGTTGAACGAACAGCTTGAAAACGTAAATACAGTGTTAGCGAGTAACTGTTGATAATGTACAATAATAACCGTTGTAAAGTTTGGCAAAAACACTTGGCTCACGTCTAGGCTACTTCAAAAGGTGTATTGCATATCGTATGTTGATGTACAATGATACATAAGAAGAATACAATAACAGAGACTGCCGAGAGTTCATTCCGCCGGCATTGTTCTCCTGGTCAATCAAAATCAAAATATTTTTATTCAAAGTAGATTCTTTACAGAATTCTTTTTGAACGTCAATAAACTACCACCG
>DWON01006711.1:0-13625 GCA_018251015.1 Phocides pigmalion okeechobee
GCGGCGGTAGTACCTTCCCGGTCGAACTATAGTTTTCCCATCTTCAAAATTCAATTTCAATGAACTTATAATATCGTTTCTAAGCCTACTCGCGTGGTACTACGGTGACCATACTGATCTGTCATGCAGAGGATTTCCATTTGATCTATGTCATGGTAAATATCCAAATGAATTTAGCTTTCTGTACTGGGTTTATATATTTGGGTACTCGTCTTTGCCCGCGGCACTGAATTAATGATGTAGTGAATCTTAATGTGAGGATTTGAGTGTAAAAAACGTTGTTTATTACGTACTGGGTTAATCTACGGTTTTGCATGCGAAATAGAAGCTTAAACGCCAGTATTGTAGTACCTTGAATGTCGTTTGAATAGTATTCGTATTTAAAAGAAAGTTAGTTATCTTAGCTATGATTATTTTCGTTCGTTATTTAGTTTCAAAATAATATAACGTGATCTTGCGTAGTCTACAATGAGGAGAGAGGTACATCAAGTCTATGTCACAATTTGAGGTAAATGTATTCAGTACTAATAGCATTAAAGAAACAAACAATCAGACGGACAATGTTTCACTCGTATGTAATAGTAAGGATAAGAATTTATTTAACCGCGGAGATACACAGATATTGCACCGACATGATCTGCTTGAGTATCGCAATTACGGTCCTCCCGGCGGCACTGTCCATTGGTGAAAGTCGCATACCTACCTAAGTACGTTTCCGAACAATAAACTGGTCCTGTCAGGCTAAACTCGATCGGCCGCTCACTGCAAATTATTTTACTAACAGTTTTCCTAATTTCTTTATGATGTTAAAGTAGCAAACGAGCGTGCAGGCCATATGATGCTAAATGGTCTCAACAACCTATGTTTGTACAGGTCCAACCTCAAACAGGACTAAAGTTCTGTCTCGACGTCGAGCATAGATACTCGCTTATTAGTGTAGCCGGTAAACGTACCTCTCCTAACGAAACACAAGAATTTACAGCAGCATATAAATGGGGTGGTGGTACCTCCCCGGTCGAGCTGTTGTCCATCTTAAAGTACATGGGTGATCATCGTTTTTAAAGTGATAGTATTATTAAGCATTAGAATGCAGCGATTCTAGCGCGACAGAATATGCTATGTTCTGTCATTCGTGGTGGCAAACTCGTATGTAGTCTTCATATGAGTTATATGAAACGTTCCAACTTAATCTTCAGGGAGATGAAAGCATTTGTGGTCGGCGTCATCTAAGACTTTTGTTTTATTAGGTACTTAATGAATTCTCGACTTCGCGTGAATATTGGGAGACTAAACATATACATACATATACCTGCGCGATCTTCTAGTTATATAATTAATCTTAACTCGGTCTACAACCTATAAAATATAAATTAATTTCATTCAAATGGGGTCTAGTGATTTTCGTGTGATGTGGTTACAAAAATCTCATACTTCCATCTTGCCAATCTCTACTTTAGATTACTACAAATCTTGCTGTAAATGTATAACTGTTGTACATCTGTACAACTAATCAAGCCAACCCAACATTTTTACCCCACATTACCATTGTTTATGTTTAAATTTCATATGAAAACATATACATACATATGAAATATGTGTACTAATGTAACCCAAGAAATACATATAAATTCCTTATGTCTACGTGGGGCTTGAACTCGGGACGCACTAAGTCAAACCTCCATGACTATAATGATACACGTATTCTCTTACCCGAATTTATTGAGTGATTAATTTATTGAATAATCTAAGGAGCAATGAGAAGCTAGACTTTAAACCTCAAGCTTTATGATATGTCCATTCTGCGCTGTATTTTGGCAAAGTGCAGCCTTCGTAAGCGGTATAAAGATCTTATAGTTAGATGTATCAAAATGACTCGATTGCGCCAAAGACTTTTTTACATTACCAGTGTTGTTTGGTCGCTGCATCTCACTTCTAAAAATCAGCTAAAATAACGAACGTCAATACTAAAGGTATCATGTTGGCTATTGCCCTGAGACGTTATATTGCTGTTACAGTACCTACGCAACATTACTTAACATGCGACAAACAAACGCTGTAGTTACTCAAAAGGCACATAGGAACTGATATTTGTTTATTTAGGTGATTTGGTACATTGGTAACATTGGTAAAATTTACAATAATGTCTGCATACCGTTTCATCCTTTCCATTTGAAAAGATATATGTATATAATTTTAAAGTTGTATTAGTCGAACAACGTGAATCAGCAATTTTTATCTCATCACTGTTATTACTATAGTTTAAACATGAGTACGATTACAAAGTATATATCTAATAATTGAAACAAAAATTGAACAACGCGTGCAATGAACCTCTTATAGCATTATACTAGCCAACATATAGTAAAGTATAGCTACACATTGTGTGGCTTACGATTCATCATTTGATTTGTTTACAAGCGCTGAATATTACGTGATAAAACTACTTCATGCCAAGTTTTTTGAAAAGAAAAGCTGACTTCGTCTTTACTTCGACCACAACACAGCATATTATCATATTTTCTCGTTCTGTTCCCACCTCGGAGGATAAACTATCCTTAACATCTAATATATCTTTAATTTCATTGTCATTATCTTCAATTAATAATACGGCAGTTTTGTGATCAGTTAATATACACACTATGTTTTCAAAAAAAAAAAACTTCACGCAGTCACCCGTCATGGGTAGAAGAAAAAACTTTACATGGACACTTTTCATGTTAATATAATTTACTAGATAATATCTATTGGATGTAAAAATGACAATTTGAATGTCCCACCTTTACAAAGTGGAATTTTCAAGAAAGTTATGTAAAAGTTACCTAACCTTTATCCAAGAAAAACACGATGTATTAAAAACACAAAATGTATTATCTTTATTTTAATTAAAGTTTAATTATTTATAAATCGTATATTTCCTATTTGTAATGGATTAATAAACGGCCGCCTCTGGGCGACTTTGTATGTGTTTCGATAGAATATATATATATAATTTAAGAACTTACAATTCTAACATCCAATCCGCGTGAATTCCTCTTGGACCAAGATATCTACAATTCAATTCATTGATTTTTATAGGGATTTAGGTGCAAATTCTAATGCAAAATGCGCCGTATCGAGAATAGAAAAGGCCCAATACCAAGGTGCTTTGGTAAAACAATCAAATAACCATATTGTTCCTGTAAGCGTCGATACATAGTTCGTTCAGAATTGTTATTTTTGTACGATTAGATAACTCTTTAAGCGGGGTTAAACGATATATTTCGTAGATATATTGTTTGAAACTAATTAAAAATAGAAATACGCTATTATTAACGACTGTTTCATTTTATATATAAAATTGGATTACGATGTAAGATACATGATTGTATATCTAATGTACAAATTTCGTCAATTCCTTTGCGGGCGATAACGCGTAAAATGATTCGCAGAAATGCTTCAGCTACGTACGTAAAAGTCACTGCCTTCACCACTGCTAATCCTATTCATGAAACAGCTGTCATTCACGAGGCTTTCAAGGTTTCAAGGCACCTTTCTTTAGCATTTACAAGTAATTGCTGAGAGGGAATGAATCACAAATATCTACTGCTCAGAAGTGGTCTATAATTTACCACACAAACCGAATAAATGAATGTCCTTCAAAATAAACAGTCGAAAACACGTGCACAGGACGTAACGGACCTCTAAACTCGTGGTCCGTGACCCGATATCACACGGTTCGGTATTGATAAAGAGTACGTTTTACAACAGAACATACTTAACCCAATTGTCAGTATTAGAGGGGTAACAGCTTCTAAGTTTTTAGGAGAAATACATAGGCGACTCAAAATATTAGAGCAAATATAAATAACTTTTTGAGGATACCGTCTTAACTTTGATCAAAGTTTTGAAATGCAATTTTATTTTACACTCACAAATTGCTGTCTATTAAATATTTTAAAAGATATGTAGCAGGACTCGTTAAACCACCGTTACATCAATTTTCTGCTTCGGAAAAACAGCTAGAATTTATATAATGAAATATACAGTATTCCAAGTTGTCCATCACAGGTCCACTTATTGCTAACCTTAGAGCTATCATATGAATCGTTTTATAGACGTTATTAGACGCTACTAAATTATAAGCTAGACTTAATGCCGGTGCTCATATAGGTTTTTCTCCAAACCTCACCGAGACTTAAAAGTGTCGGATTAAGTTATGACTCACATGTAAGTAAATGACAGTAGATCTTAGTAAACGAACTCTGAGCTGGCCACGCGTCTTATGCCCCCCTAATTTGTATGGAACGTACGCACTGCGACAGAGCGCGACGTCAAAACCTGTCCGATATTCATTGAACGTATGCCGGACTAATGCCAGCGGAGGTGCTCTTTGTTTTACGTAATACCACTCGAACCGTTTACTAGATAAGCGAGGACAAGTAAGTGTGGTTATACGTAATTAATGCTCGTCGGATTTCAAAGCGTTCGCAACTATCGCGCCTAGTAAAAACGATAGAATCATTTTGTATATACAGGATTTTCAGCAAGGTGATAAAATATATTTAGTTCGACCGGGGAGGTGCCACAGCCGCCCTCAAAATCCGCCGTAAAGCATTACTTGTGTTTCGGTTGGAGCTGCGGTTGCCGGCTACACTTTGAAACGAGGCGACTATCTTAGTCCTCAGGAGTAGCAACATATCTAATTCGAGCTCAGATAGGATTTCAGTCGTATTTTTGGATGTGTATGGGCTGCAACTACTTAACATCAGGTGTTTTGTATGCTCGTTTGCTACTCTTCTCACAAAAAAATATCAATGTCTAGTGTGATGCTTACTTATGTTTCGGTAGAAAAATTTGGTTGCTGGCTCACATACAAATGAGGCAATCACTTCAGTCTTCACGAGTAGCAACGCGTCTGTGATCGACTTCAAATGAGACTCCTGTTCTTTGTGGAGTTGATTACAGATGTCCATGAGCGGCAGTGACTACTTAACATCAGATGGACTGCCATGTTTGTCTGCTACAACCATATAAGAATAAAAGAAACTAAAATATAAGATTTGAAGATTTCTGACACACCACTCCTAATTCTATCATTACAGCGCCATAGTATCTTGTCTCCTCTGGAATCTAGGAAGACCAGTTCCAAGCAATGCGATAAATACAGGTAGCAACCGACTTCCAACATATAAGTTTCAAAAGCAATCAATATCCGTGTAAAAACGCTCTTGTCATGCAACCTAATTATTCAGTGGTGTCCCAATTATCCAAAAATAAATTTAATGCGTTGTTCCTCATTAAATTAAGTTAAGATCGCGTTCTTTTTATCTTGGAAAAGTAGCAAACGAATCCACAAGCTCATGTTAATTGGTGTCTAGAGCAAATGGATCTCCTACTAACTTCTACTAAAATTTCCGCTTGTCGTCGTGCATAGATGCATTGCTATCTCGGAGTATTGAGATGGTCGTCCCGCTTGTAAGTACCTCTTCAATCGAAACACAAGAACTGCTTTACGGCGTATTATGGGTGTGGCGGTGGTACTTTCCCGGACGAACTACTACCTTGCGAAAAGGTAAACGTTCAAATGGAATGTTTAAAAATAAAATAGAGCATAAAAACGTTATTAAATTTTATATTTGTTTAATTGATTTTTATCGCAAACACTTAATAGAATATCCACAGTAATTTAGGGATGATTTCTGTCATGTTAGCCATTATATTTTACTACCTTAACCACCATCAGTAAGTTGAGAATATTCGGTAATATCAAATAAAATGTAAAAAGTCTACTTTTTATATTTTAAACGTGTGGTTTATTTGAAAATTAGTCTTTCAGCTCAAAATAAAACAAGAAATATTTATGAGAGACTTTATTATACGACACTCAGATCAACTTCGGTCAACGCTCTGACACGCATTAATTTTTCCTACTATTTATTCAACAAACACTAAAGTCGACCAGTGTATACACACCCTGATCTCGTAAACCTCTTGAGCGGATGATAGACGAAGATAAATGAAATAGTAGGTTGTTACGATGTGGTTTTACAACTATTACACAGTCGTAGTATTATTTAAATTGATCAGTCACTTCTTACTTTAACAAAGGAAGTTTTCAAATTGTGGTTTCTTAATAACTATTTACAGATTTGTTTGGCAATTGTATTGATACGATTATGGTCTCACATGCTAAAGATATGAGATTTTGAACCAATGGATATCCACTTATGTTTGATAGAAAACGTGAGCTAGTGTTATGGATCAGTTGTGGGTACTTAGTAATTTCTCAATAACATTAAAGTGTATGTATGTCTTTAAAATTCTGATTATTTTTTTCCTGTGAGGAATAAAATGGATAAGGTTCTAACTTCTTCCATGCGTGAGAACAGAATATGTAACTTCAAGATCTTGTTGATGGTAACGTAACCGTTGTCGTAAGATAATAATACATGTTCCTACTACCATTTGGTATGCTGGTTCCCTAATTTATATATTTTTTTAATTCAACCGCATTCTATTGTTTCTGTCACCGTTTTTTTTGCTAAATTGCAATTATTGCGCTTTTTGTCTTTGATAACTAATTTAAATTGAAATATACGAAAATACAGTACCGATGCATTCTATCTTTTCAATTTTAACACGCGATATCAAACTACATACATACGTTTTTACTATTGCGAAAATTATTGTGATTTTCATTTCTTACGGAATAGATTTCACTGAATATTTAATAATTGTTACACGTATTTCACGAAGTGTTTCAACGCAGTTAATATATATACATATATATGCTTGGAAATTATTTTTTATAATAGGTACTTTATAAGAATCCGAATCCACTTATCCATCAATAATTACTTATTTTATTGTACGTGCTTGCTGGTGTTATTATTAAATATTCACATCGGAACAATTTATACTTGCAAGAACGAAAAAAATTTGGCTGCCTGTACTGGTAATCTTGATAACGGCTTAACGAATATTGACGGTACTGCCACCAAAAGATATTCCTATATTACAACAGTAAGTAGTAGGAAACTAAAGCTACCAACTGGGAAGAATGCAAGCCAATTAACAATGAAAACAGCTCCTTCTTCTCTTCATACAACAAGACAACTTTATTTTATTGCGTAAAATCCATATTATTTTTGGTTTAATGGAAAACTGAAATCCTCATAAAATGAGTATATTTCGGTATTCCATCACGCTGATAAAGAACGAGTTAATAGACTTCACACTTCTTGTTTCTTTATGTGAGAATATTAAGTCTGCGGTCGTACCATCTGAATGTGAAGTAGTTGTGTTGCTACTTGCAAAGACTAAGGAACATTTTAGTCCTACTAAATAGGTCAATAAAAAAATATATATATATTTGTTGATTAAATATTTTACATTTTCACAAGAGAAAAGGACCCCGGTACGGTTCGTATACCCGGCAACCGCATCTTTCCGACCGAAATGCAAGAATTGTTTCCCGTCGGACTGGGACCAGCGACGATACTTCTCCGGCCGAGTTATTTTACTACAAGACGGATACACGGGTTAATGGCCGTACGCGTTGTACCTTTGGCTTTACCTTAGATTACCTAACCCTTCGGTGTAGGTACGAACGAGCACATACATAAAACGACACACGAATAATACAACACGTGAAATATGTCTGCATAGTTATTCACATGATCGGTCGTCGATCTTTGCATGCACATTAAGCAAAGTGTCTCTCAACCTACATAATACGTCATCCATTACTGACTGGTGTTTTAGTGTTATTACGTTACATATTCATTCGGCTCCATTGTGGTTACTCGACAATTCGTGTTTGTTTGGTTTTTAATATATTGCAAGAGTTTTTGGCTGCTGTTTTATGCGTCAGTGAATAAATGTATTTTCAACTACATAGTTTACCACTAAAGTTTTTTAGTTTACTCACATATTGATGGACTAAGACCAGAGCGCACATTTGAATTTTACACAGACAGTTTTTTGTTATATTCTGAACTTTAAAATAATATTGAAATGTAGTTTTTGATACTTTTACCGTTAGAACGATGGCGCTAGTTCAAACTAGTGAAGAAAACTCAATACTCACGAATGTAATCCGAGTACTTTGTGAGTTCTAGACGCGAATAATGGTGTTTGGTTATCAATTAAAGGAAAGTTATGTTAATATACGATAGGATCATAAGCGTCGTGCTACACCTTTGAAATAAATTGGTAGGTGTTACGGATGGTCACCGTTGATACCTTTCTTTATGTGAAGAAGAGTAGCAAACCTCCAAATGTTAAGTAGTCTCTAGATAAATTGCTACTTCTTAAGACTAAGATCGTCGCCTCGCTTCAAAGTGTAGGCGGCAACCGAAACACAAGTAATGCTTTACGGCAGATCATGAGGGCGGCAGTAGTACCTCCGCGGCCGAACTGTAGCTGTCCCACCTTTAAAATTTAGTATATTTAAAATTAAAACCAATAATTTATACCTACCACTATAAAAATATAGTCGGCATTTTTAGCCATCTGGTCGCTGCCGCCGTGAGATGCATTCCTAAACTATAATTGTAATGACCGATCACAATGAAAACATGCTAAATACGTTCCTATGGTGTACATTGCAACTCTCAAATGCTATAAATATAATACATCAATTTCTAAATAATATGTAATTAACATAATCGTTGAAAACGTGGTGGAACTATAGTTCGGCAAGGGAAGTGTCACCGGCTCTCATAACCCGCCGTAAGCCAATTTGTGTACTCCTGTGGGATAGATGCCGTGGTCGCTAATACACCAGTCGTCAAAAAGGTCTTGAATGCTGTTTAAGGTTGGACGGTAGATACTCATGGGCTACAGAAAACATTCAAGTTTGTTACTCTTCTAAACTTAAAAAAAGAAAACTTCTGATTATATTGCCGTAATGTGTACAATATGGCTGCGGAAGCTATTCGGATATGGGAAAATTATTTCATTATTTTCACTGATACACGTTTTAAGTAAAATGTCTCTTTTCCTTTTGAGATACCAAATCCTACTAAACTCGCAACCCGCACTTTGGCAGTGATGGTTAGTATCCAGTTAAACCTTTTCTTACCGAGAGGAGGCTTCTTCCTCAACAATAGGTTTACTTTCCAATTTGCAAGCTGAAACGTGAATATTTTTAATCAGATTAACTCACGTTAATCCGTTGGTGAACGCCAGTTTGAACCTTCATTAGGTCGTTGACTTCTATAAACAGTTTCTGCTTACTGGAGCCCATTTTTTCATTTATGAATTAATTATAATGTTTAAAATACTTGTAAAGGTATATCGATAACATACATACATCGTTGATGGCTTCACTATTTTTGAAATCATTACGTTTTTGTGTCTCTTATTTAAATAACCAGCAAAAAAGGCACACGCTCGTGGTGTATTTGAGATATGTTTGTAAAGATGGGAGAACTATAGTTCCACCGGGAAGTACCAGTGGTTTGCATGCTCGTTTGCTACTCTTGTCACATAAAAAAGCTAACCCAAAATGGGGTAGTTATTATGATAACAGTGACACATTTACTATTCTACAAATACCGTACTCTTACTTAAACAATACAAATAATTCTATTTATAACAGAAAGCTGTAGGTTCGATTCCCATCCAGGAAAAATGTGTGATATTAGAATGCGCTTTTTCATTGTATGAAATATACTGCATACTGCAGGCTCGAGCTACATTTCGAACTAATGGCTATGTCAGGTCTAAACCCAGCAGTGGTAATTTATATAATTCTATTGCGACGGCACCATCATCATCAAAAATGGTAATATTCGATACGTCTTTAAAATCGTTAATTGAAAAACTTTTTGAAGAACTTTTGTTAACATTTGCTTCCGTTCTTGTAACGGTAAAAATAAAGCGAACTCAACTGTGTCGAAATCTTACCAAGGAAATCCAATCATTCCCGACCTCCTATGATGACGTGGCGGGCTAAATTTACTATACACTTACTTATTGACACGTTCCAAAAATACACCAAACTCTTGGCAAAACTGAACGGGCGTTAACATCGCTATCAGCCGCATAATGCCCAACTTACATATACCACCGAGTAATATCTACGTGTATAGACGGTCGCGGTGCCCCGTCGCCTATCTATGTAGATGAACTACTACGTCAGCATATTGTGTAGGTACTCGCGCATAGCTATCATCAAATAGTATAAAGTTCTCGTAGTCGCTAGGTAGCGCGCCGCCGGCTCGAGCCACGAATTTTTTACTGTTGCATATATGTATTCGAGTATGCGGTTTCGCGGAGGTCGTTACGTTGTTTCGAGTACTTTTGATGCAAACAGGCTCTTTCTGAAACTTCCTTTTTCAGTTTTTCGAGTATTACCAAGAGCAAGTATAAATTGGCTACCGATGAATAACTACCTCTTTAGTTATTTTGTTTGTTAGACAATCTGTCGACTATATTCATCAACATATTTTCCAAATCAAAGAATGAATCAATAAAAAATACAAATTTAATTTTGCTAAGTTACACTCCAGATGCGTATGACTTGCCGCCTCTGACGGCAACGATACCTTATCCCTAATGTACTTTTTTTTTACCCAACAAATTTTATAAGCAGCTCTCCTAATAAAGTACTACAGTAGTTACTGTAAGTCATTTATAATCAAACTTAATACTACTAATACTACAGATGCATGGACTTTACTGAATTCGATTTTAACTGATTAAACATTTTATTACGACCATAACACAACATCGCGACCTTTAAACAGATAGCCTAAGCGGCAAAGGAACAGGACTAGGTCACATAGGTATTCCCAAGATGAAATCTAATCAAACCACACACGGTTTCAAAGAAAAATAATTCACGAGTTAACCCGACATAGAAGAGTCGGATGGGATAAATAATTCGATGATAAAGAGAATTCCATTCTAAATTTTAAAGTCCAACACTTCTTGAAAAGTTTTGGATGGATAGATTAAATTGCAAAAACTGTATCGTACCTTATTAGAACATTACGCACGTGAATCCGCATCTCACCGTGGTCTAATTTTAGATCAGTCATGATCGCACCAGAATGGAAAGTTACATACACGGCGAGATTTGCTGAATCAATTAGTCAAGATAAACGTTATTTAAAAACTCGCACGCAATTTTACGACACTTTAATCTTTGCACGTAAGCAATTATTTTTTATTTTATGCGGTCCTATCTGCCCATGGTCATCTGTAACCAATTCTATACAGAACGTACGTACATACTCTATACGTTTGAAGTCGATTACAGATGCGTGGTATTTCCGAGGATAAGATCGTCTCATATGTATCACACTTTTACCCCGAAATGCAAGCTTTCCTTTACGCTCGAAATGGGTGTGGCAGCGGTGGGCACAAAGTGGGGAAATCAAGTTTTATAAATCATAAAGAATCAATAGGTATCAAGTAATATTTAAAAGCAAAAATAATTAGCTAAACATCTACAGAAGCTGTTATTACCTCATTAATCCGTTAATGGAATTCGAAGCATTTATTTGTTATTCTGGCTTGTTATTTGGTTTCCACAGTCACGGCTTTCTAATGGCAGCGTAGCACCCTATTATTTAATATTATCCTTGTATTCTGATTTTAAGAGTTCCATTACTCCATCTACTATTCTTGATAAAGCATAGATATGTTATAATGAAAAACTCTAACATTGTAAATACATGTATAGGACATTTTTAGTGGTAGCTCCAGCATACTGGTCTGATATGTAGAGGATACTAGGCTCGATCCCAGTTAACCAGAATCTAAATTATTACAAATTTATTCTGGATCTGAGTATTCATATTGTAATGTGTCTACAGCATCATATCTAAAATGCGTTTCTCGCCGTAGTATATTTGTTGGTTACATATTGATAATCCTGTATTAGTCTTGCTCTGTATTCTTGTGTTTTTTGATTTTGTATTAACGTATGTATAAGGTTAGAAACAATTAATTATCTGAAATAGATAGTCACAGGGCAATTAAGTGGGAACCATCAGGCTCCCATCCTCTAATTGAATCCGTGGTGAAATAAGAGTGTATCATTTGACCGGCTGACCTTAACTCGGTAACCACACCGCGAGCTCTGTTGTTATGGCTCTCAGTGGCAATGACCCTTTAATTAGATGGACCACCAGTCCGTTTTAAATCACGATAAAATCATTAATGACGGATGAAATCACTGTAATAATCGTCGTTTGGGGTATAAATTATATATTTTACGTCGTAAAATAAATTATCTCGCTCGACTGTCACATTTTTACGTTCAGTGTTGTATCGAATTGATTTTTCATAGACTGTGCTGGGTAGTTTCGAACTTTAGGCATATGGATTATTTATAAAGTCGTCACTATTCGTCAAATAGTTTTGCAGTAGTAAAAAATGCATAATCGCTCGAGTCAATCGGATACGCTTATTTGTCCAATAACCATTATTTAGAATATCCATCTATCTAGCCATCAAAGAGATAAATAACATCATAACAGCAATATTTATAGTCCACGACTAACGTGGTTACCTCAAGTGTGGTTTGGATTGAAACTGTTATGCCATTGTGCTCTCCTTCGTCGCGCTGTCTTACATGGTGTAACGGTAATGTGCGCCATTTTTATTTGTTTTCCACGAGGACGCTCAAATGATCGGTCTCGATATCGTAAATACGTGACGTGGTACTTTCGGTGTAATGTTGTATCTGGTTATGTATTTTTAATCCCTAATGTATAAATAAGGGAATTCTAACTTAGTAGCCTATGCCTATGTTTGGCATTGTAGGTCCCTACCGGTGGATAATTTTTCGTGCAATCAAACAAAGCTCGCCAATATTACACTTTTTTATGTGAGAAGAGTCGGAAATGAGCGTGCCGGCTACCTGATTAGCTTGTTAATTAGTCGCTGCTATCCATGGACATCGACATACTAAACAGGACTGAAGTCCCGTCTGAGCTAGTACTTTGACGCGTTAGTACCCAAAGTCCAAGATGGTCACTTCGCTTCTAAATATAGCGGGCAACTGATGATCTTTCCAACCGGAACATAAGAGTTACTTCAAGATTGATTATGACGGCGTACTACTACGGTTACTTTTGGCTTACAAACTACGAGTGTAGACATCACATATGGGATTCGGTCAGCCTCGTAAAATGTACGCGGGAAACAAATATGCTCACTCAAATAGTCATAAAAAGACACCTAACATTAAGCCTATCAAAATTTACTTTAATTTTTCAAAAAAAAAAAGATAATTATCTTTTTAAAAAATCCCGTCGTTATCAATTCCTACCCTCTCCACTAGACAGCTGCACACGTCTTCTTCTCGTGAATAAGAAGAATAATTTAAGTCGTAGTTTATCACAAATGATTATCATTTTACACGAATGCTTTCGAAAAAAATAATACGTACCTGATATTGGAATTCATACATACCCCCGAAGTAGAGACTAAAATTCATATCTCGTTCATACAAAATTCATAACGCATAAGAAATATGTTTGACCTGCATGTAATATATAAAATGAGAAAAATAATATATCACACGGTTTTAAAATTTTAATGAATAATTTAAAAGGTGGTAGAGCCGTTAGAGCTCGCCCGGGGCGGTACCACTACCACCCTCATAACCCGCCGTAAAGCAACATGTT
>DWON01006712.1:0-13625 GCA_018251015.1 Phocides pigmalion okeechobee
CAACCACACCTCCCCAACCGAAACACAATACATGAAGAACATGTCGCTTTACGGCGGGTTATGAGGGCGGCGGTGGTACCGCCCCGGGCGAGCTCTAACGGCTCTACCACCTTTAACCCACCTGTATGAGCACTACAATCAAAATGTTAATGTCGTAGCAAGATTTCAAAAAGTGATGTTAGTCAACGAAAATTTTCCCTCCCATCCTAATGATCTAATAACATCTTATCATATCTTCCGTACGTTGTGTGAACAGCTTACCAGAGCATACATTGCCTAACAAATATCTTAACTATGTACCTTCCTTATCATGCGATAAGAAGATCTTGAAGTTCTTGATACGCTGATAAATATAATAGGAACGTGTGAGAATTAAGTGAATTTACTTTACTGAGTGAAAAACCATGATGAAATTTACACAAATAAGTTTAATATATATTTATATTTGTTATTCTTCTATATTAACACGCTTTTGTTGGCTTGGGTAGTATGTAACGGATTCTTTGAGCATTTTCACCAATTACCAGAAGTCTGATTAATTTTAAACTTTCACGTATCAAGGACCGATGACAATGCATTAATATGAAAAATAAATAATAGTTAAGAAAAAACAAAAAAACAAGCTTTTATAAAAAATCCATCTAAAAAAGTATAAATAACAAAAAAATACAATATTGGATTTTTTATAAAAACGTGTTTTTTCTTAACTATTTATTTATTATATATATACAGGTATATATATATCTATACTTATTATTATCTATATTGATCTATGAGACCAATCGTCAATATACCACCGTCACTCTTAAAAACCGCTGTGAAGCAATTACTGTGTTTTGGTTTAAGATGTGGTTGCCGACTACACTTACAAACGAAACGACCATATCAGTCCTCAGGACAAGTCTATGCACTTCGTCGGCCAGGACATTAGTCCTCTTTGAAGTTGGACATGGGCTGCAGAGACCATTTAACTTCAGGTGGCCTGCGCGCTCGTTTGCTAGTCGTCCAACAAAAAACCCTCACTCAAATACGGCCACAGGAAGAAATATCAATATTATGTTATTTGTATGTTGTCTTCTCCATTTTAATAATTACGTACCAGTAAAATACATTTACGTTTTGGATTTTCGCCGACTCTTCTCCAAAACGAAACACCTTACGAGTCGGTGGTAGTTTGTTGACGTTAAAAACTAGTTTTGTAAAGAATATATTTTGAATAAAAATATTTTGATGTTTTTCGATATAATCGTCTTTTGTTTAATTTAATTTATACAAAATAAAAAGTTATATAAAATCCAATAGAAACGTGAAACGCTGTTTCTTTGTGTCGAACATAATCAATATAATCTGGTTATCAGCCTATTTATGTTGTTTTATTTATTACCTATCTATAAACGGACACATCCTACCTATATTACCTTATCCTACTTCTTTTGTTCCGTTAAAATCTACATTATGTTTACGTACACCTGAAAAAGCTCTCAAAATACAGCCTTCATTACAAAATACTTAAACACTTTATCAATTATGAATTAATAAAAAACATTTATTTACTATACCTATAGATGCTACAATGTTTGCATTATTGGAAATAACAGCATATTTATAATATAGATAACGTTCAACATTGTAATTCTGTTTTTAATAAGAGCCGTATGATGTTAAATAGTCAGTGCAGCCCATAGACATCCACATACCACCTGAAACACGATTGAAGTCCTATCTGAGCGCGTACTACTGAGGACTGAGATAGTAGTCTCTCTTATAACTGTAGAAGATAAATAACGTTGTAATTTTTAAGAATATGTAAAAGACTTCTTAAGTATTTATGAATGTAATTAAAAGCAAAGACAATAATTGTGTTTAAGTTTTTAGCCACTTTTAAAAACATGAAAATATAATATTCTGTTTGACATATATCGTTTTGACTTCAATAAAAATCACAGATAAAAATTGGCTCATGGCTCTTCAAACTTAATTATTTGATTTAAAAATATCACGAATTAATTATTAACGAAAAATTATCGGATCACAGTTATCAACTACTTGCCGATAGATGGCGTTAAATGAATTATTCCAAACGATCTTAAACAACAACATCAAATCTATCACTTTTAAGAATTCGTGTAGTGACATAAATTACTGAATAAAATAATGTTGCCATCGTACGAAAATGTAATGAATATTAATTTATTAGAAGCACTAGATGACGATGTACAGATAGTGAAGTGCGGGCCAATTTCTTTGAACGTCCGGGGAATTTATTCTCAAATTAATCGATATTTTTCTTCTTTAAAAACATGCAGTCGTCAATCAATTTAATCAGAATTTACATTTCAGCACAGTCAAAAAACTAACATATAAGCGTATTTGCTATCATGTTATTGCTCAGGGCTTTTTTTGTGGGGCATGAGTGGACACGCAAAAAAAATGTCGAAAGTACCGAAAATTGCCTATAAAACGTAAAAAATGAAAGATTTAAAAGACAATAAAAAACATTTTTTTAACCTTTGCAAATTTCTTTTTTATTACGTTAAAATCCAAATAAAAAAATATACTTACAACTTTCGAGAAATAGAATGCTCTTAAGACAAAAATGACAAAAAGGGCCTACTTACACTTAATAAAATTCGATATTTATTACATTCCAAAAGACACAGCACTTTAAAAGAAGATAAATGGACGGCGTTCGATAGTATTCCGTATGGGATAATTTCGAACAATTAATACATAATTTTTACTTTGTGTCCTAAAGCTACTGTAATAAACATGGACGACGTCCTTTAAATTTAAAATGTTGGAAATTATTAACATGTAGTGGGTTGAATAGATTTTCTTCAAAAAGAAAACAACCAAATTAAGAACTGTTTCTCTTTTTAAGATCCTAATAACAGAGTTTCATTCAAAAAATATCGGATGATCACAAAATAAGCCCTAATTTAATCAGCGATAATTTCTATAAATCGATAAGAACTTATTATATTCAAATCAGTGCGAATGTTGGTTCAAAATGGCTGCAAATTTATTATTGTTTATTTGTTTAACATTGTGCGTATTTTGCGTTCAGTGCAGTGATATTTTGTGCGAATCAGGATTCTGTAGAGTGAGTTTCTTGTAATCTAACATACATTATTATACACAATATAAAACAAACTAATGTCATGTAAATAACTCGTGTCATGAATAAAACAATGTAATGTATTACTCGTGTCGTAACCATTGTTACTTTTGATGAAAGTTATTTTTGATGAAAATGACTTTTTTTTGCGATGAATGTTTTATGTTAATGGATACTAAACGCGGGTATCTGTATACCTATTAGGTAGACTTATATCTAAAATCTTGAAGTTTAACAATCTAGTTAGTTACAATAATGAAAACCTTAATACTGATTACAATAAAAACCTAACCTAAACAATGTAAAGAGAATCCATGCTCTATGTTGTTACATACGCTAGTCACACTCACACGCTGGTGCCTCAAACGCTAGTCGCATTCCCACGTTGAATAGCGATCGCAATTCTCTGCGCGAGATATGAGCCAGCGTTCGTCACCAGAAGCATCGAGCAAACATGGGACTAACTGTTTGAAAAGAAATTTGGCACTCGGATCCTACGTACTGATTTCAAAGCTAAGCGAAACAAACACGAAAATTATAGGTATAAAATCTACATCATTATCTACTCGTTATTGGTTTACCGCTGGGCTCTGGTCTCCTCTTAGAATGAGAGAGGTTCGGATCCAACGTAGTTTGGTAGACAGACACTCGAGCCCCATGGGTCAAAGGTGTAAAAACCAAGCAGAGCAAACACGTAAATTATCTAAAAATCTAAATAATTATCAATATGTTATCGTCTCATTCCTGGGCGCTGGTCTCCTCTTAGAGTGATAAAGGTTTTAATTAAAGGCAGTTTGGTAAACACAACTTTGAGGACTGTGTAAATAACTCTTAGAATTAGGCTTCCTTTCGATAATAATTAATTTTTAATACTCATATAACTTAAAAATCAGGATCTCGTCCGGAATTTGAAAAGCGACTCCTTGTTGGACGTCAAAATCGTCCCCTAGGCTATCACTGGTACGATTTACATAACTTAGAAGAATCATTTTCGTGTTAATAAAAGTTTAACGAACAGTATATTTCAGTTTTACCATATATCGAGTACTTATAATTATCGGATTTTTGATTGCTGATATTTGGGACAAGTTGCATGGCTTGTGATCACGCCTAAACTGTGATGGTGAGGAAAACTTGATAGGTACTAGTGATAGATTAATCTATCTACCCTACGTTTAGTTCGTTTTTCTTTTTTGGGTTCGATATCACAACACACCACACTAACTGTGTCTTACGCACTGAACTTTGCACTGTTTGTGATTTACACAAACTAACCACTGGATTTCACGTTTGTGATAATTTAAAACCAACCGGTTTACAATCAAGCAGTTTATTCTATATTGGACAGACATTTTTGTTCTATCATAACAGTTCTTTCAGCTAAACTTAACACTACTGCTATTAATACTATTGCTGTTGATACTGATGATGACAACAGAATTGATAATAACGGCATCACCATGACGTTGATTATGATGACATTGATAATAACGGAACTGGATATGATCAAGACGATGACATCGTTCATAATGAGGACATTGATAATAACGGAACTGAAGATGATCACGACGATGACGTTGTTGATAATGATGACATTGATATTGATGATCATGATGATGACGACGTTAACTTTTAATTTGATAATCCTTTGAATATAATGTTATTGAGTACGTTGTTGATAATGATGAGATTAATAATGATAATAATTATAACGTTAATAATGTCAATGATAAACATAATGTTTATTGTGATGATTATCGATGCTCATGACTTTGACAATGAAAATAATGATTCTTAACTTATATCTTGTCCTCAGGAGTACCACTTCAAGCCAGGCTGTACGGCGCCAGCTACAGAGTGTGCCATTAACAATGCAACGCATACTGGGATGTGGTTACCATCGCCTACCGTCTGTAACTGTTGTTCATTCTGCCTAACATTCTTTGGTGGGTATTGTGTAATTTGTCGTCATGATTATTAATCATTAACTACTGCCCTAGCATGACTACTCTCCCCTCAGAGTGAAGTAAGGTGAAGTTATTTATTCATCATCAACATTAACTACTCTCCTACTGCATGACAAGATCTCAGAATGAGCTTAGATGAAGTTAGTCAACTGCAGATGAGTACAATTCACACAATTCAAATAAGTTTATGGAAAACTCTAAGGCAAGCAAATTTCTTCATTTTCATTTTCACTGGAAAAGAAAGTGATATTTTTTTAATAGTACCAGGGAATCAAACCTCTAACCGTTCGTGTGAGAGAGTCGCGGTTATAAATTAACCCGTTTGAAGAAACTATTGTAAGAAATTAACAAATCCTGCATTATTAACGTTTGCACGTATTTTTGCATCAGTATTTGGTAAAGCAGTTGCTTCCATAGATTTTCTTATTTAGTCCTAAAAGGAAGCAACGTATCTCAATGTCATCATCATCATCATCTCAGCCTTTTGGCGTCCACTGCTGGACATAGACCTCCCCCATAGATCTCCAGCGTGACCTATCCTGTGCGGCCCGCGTCCAACGAACTCCTACGACCTTTAAACTCTCCCTTAAACCCTCACTGTAGGCGTGAGACACGTTGCTGCTTAGGGTAATTGAGAAGTCCTACACCAAATTAATTGGTAAAGATACGGATTGATGGGGGCGCTGATTACATAGTAAGGCAAATTTGGCTTTTTGTTCTTTCAGTTTTATGCGATCTGAGATTTGTCTCGAATTTCGCATTCTGTGCGAGAGATATGGACCAGCACTTTTTACAAGCAATGTCGATCAAACGGGGATTAATTTAGGTTATTATTTCAGATTGTATTTGTTCCGCTTGGCTTTGAAACCTTAGGTCCGCGGGGTCTGAGTGCCAACGAAGTAAAATTGTATTTTACTATACTTATTTCAAGTATGGAAGAAAATAAAGTTATTTTGATCTTACAGGCAGAGACGCCCATTGCAGTGCGGGAGGGCCGGGCTTAGGTACCACGGTAGGGAGATGCGGTCATGGATTAACTTGCGAAAGAGAAACATTGCGCTGTGTTAGAAGTAAGTATTGATTTTTTATGTTAAGAGACTTGCAAATGAGAGTACGTTATGCAGATCACCTTTATGTAGAAATGGGCTTAGAAGATGTTGTCCCGCTCTGAAAAAAACTATAAGTAATTTTTTTGCGGAAACAATGCCAGGAATCCAGTAGAACTGGATCCAAGTTCAGAAATATCAGCTTTGCATCCGATTTCCAAGCCATCGGAGGTCCAATTGTGAATCTAAAACATCTCGGATTTACCTGGAAATACGTAGAATTCTATTAAAATCGGTTTGTAAATTGGGCGAGAAATTAAATAGTTAAATTCAATACAGTAATTCAGTCGTCGATCGAAATAGATGTTTCTAATTGTTAATTTATGCAACTAGGTAATGACTGGCTGCATGTATGAAAGAAAAATAATGTAAGTAAATATAAAAAAAATATACATGGCATGGCATGCATGGCTTGGCAACTTAAACCATCTTTTCTATTGAAGTTCTGAGGGTGTTTCTTGATCTATTGCCTCTCTTACCAAACGCGGAACGTAATGACGCTCAGTTATAGTAGTATTCAGTGGTAAGGTCCTGAGTTGAGGATGTGTTCGGCTACCGTAGACTTAATTGGATCGTTACTTTTGACTGCTCTAATGTTCTTTAATCCTTTGCGATATAGTTAGTTTTATTTGCCCTATATACCTTTTTTTGTTTTCGAGGGGACGTCTTCATCAGATATGACCTCTGAGGGAAAAATCGAGTTATGTGAGATTTTTACTCAATTTGAATGCACCGGTACTTCCCTTGCGTGGTGCCTCCAAAGGGTGTGCTCAGAGCAAATAGCCCCTAATCCTCACTATGCCTATTCAGGCACGGGAACTATTAGCCACAACAAGTCGTCTCGAAGTCACAAATAAGGAAGTAGAGCCCCCACTCTAATCGATGCTGATTCCAAGGCCCTTTCTTCCTGGGGACTATTTTATATGAGAAGAGTAGCAAAGGAGCATGCAAACTACCTGATGGTAAGTAGTCGCAGCCCATAGACATCTAAATAAAATCACAAATATGACTAAAATCCTATCTGAGCTCGAACATAGATGCGTTACTATTCCTGAAGACTAAGATGGTCGCCTAGCTTCAAAGTGTAGCCGCTTCAAATTGAACTATGTACCTACCACAGTTACAATCAAGCATATAGACCCCTGGGTTATATGGTACTGAGTTTGTTGAATACATGTCATTTTTTTCAGTGGCGTCGCAGTGTCATTCAGCTCAAGACGATTTTGACAGAAGACACGAAAATGGAGAAGTCGGAGCTTTGGAACAGAGGCCGTATTGTGACGGCAAGGGAAGATATTCGGCCTTCGACTGCGTGCCGGCACATACGTTAGTAACACTCACTCCACATGTATTCTGTATCATGATATGTGGTAGAAACAATCATTATTAGATTTTTGTATCGGTAATTAATAGTCTTAGTCTTCAGGAGTAGCAACGCATCTATGTTCGAGGTCAGATAGGATTTTAGTCATATTTGTGATTTTACATAGATGTCTATGGGCTGCGACTGCTTAACATCAGGTGATTTCCATTTTCGTTTGCTACTCTTCTCACATTAAAAAAAAACTCAGATAACGGGTCACGAAACGTTAGTTTTATGCCAATATTTCGACCCAATTGCATGCATCGTGGTCACTGCGAAGCGATCCATGCAATTAGGTTGAAATATTGAAAAAATAACGTTTTGTGAGTACCCGTTACATACTGTACAATTTATTGCACGCAACTATCGCTGAAGTCGATATTACAAATTTTTTCTATCTTTTAACTTATATTTTACCTCCTTATGAACAGAATTTTCAAAATTGATTTCTTAGTCTTAATAAATTTTTAGTCTTACAAGATGGGAGAACTATAGTTCGGCCGGGGATGTGCCACCGCCCTCATAATCCGCCGTAAAGCATTACTTGAGTTTCGGTTAGAATGGTACGGTTGCCGATTACACTTTGAAGCAAGGCAATTTAGTCGTCAGGAATAGCAACGACTCTTCTCCAAAACAAAACACCTTACGAGTCGGTGGTAGTTTATTGACGTTCAAAAAGAATTCTGTTAAGAATCTACTTTGAACAAAAATATTTTGATTTGATTTTTGTATGATCGGGTCAGTATTGCGGGAGGAGGCCCTAAACTGGAGCTTATTGATTACACTGAAGATACGCCGACAAATTACTGAAATATTGTATTTTTTAGCATCTGTGTATCATCTACGAATGTCCGCCCCCAGTCTTGTAGTGCCGACGTAAAAACAGCACTTATTCGCTCGTTATCCATACAATTTTTTCCGTACAACACAGGTGTGTAGGAGCCTATAGCGCGTCGCGCCCAGAATTACACAGCAGTATTGTAGCCGCAGAGAAAGCGTTAAAAGTGGTAGACCTTATAACAGAGAAAAATAGAGACCGTACCAAGTACGGTATCTCCACCACACACATTTTACGTGAAGCTTACTTGCATTTCGAAAGGAAGATGTGGTTGCCGGCTCACTTACCAATGAGGCGACTTTAGGCCTGAGGTCATCTTAGTTCTCAGGAGTGGACAGATGCGTCATCTATGATTTACTTCAAAAGTCATTTCACCTTCAGTGACAGTGAGCACTTACCATCAGGTGGACTGTATTGCTTTTGCTACATGCATTATATATAAAAATGCACCTCTGGTTTGTCGCCATAATTTGTGTATAAGAAACTACTTATCACTTGTATTAAAGGCGAAACAAAACCAACGTGAGGAAACCTACATATATGCTTAAGGGTTTTCATAGTTTTCAAAGGTCGGAGAAGTCTATCAATACACAAGTAGTCAGCGTGGCGGACAAAGGCCCTAATCATTCTCATTCTGAGTGGAGAATCGTGCTTAGTAATGGGACAATAAAGGGCTGATGATGACGTGGAAATATGGTCGGGAAAAGGTCTATTGATGAAAACCGCATTAAAATCCGTTGTGTAGCTTTAAAGATAAGCCTACAGACGGCCGGAGGCGACTTTATTATATACTGTCACAATATATAGGATAATTGTGATATGTGTGTAGGATACTTATTTCGTAGATTCCGTGTGTAAGATACTTAGCAGTGGCAGTCGAGTGGCTGAGTTCAAGCTTCGAAACTTAATATTTCCCAACACAAAAGACAAGGGACGCTATATGAAATTCTTACGAAATTGAGCATTATTACTCCTTCTCTACATTATTACTCTTCTTATGAGAGGATGATGTTCCAATGCATTTAATAATATTGTACAGTGGACCTTGAAAGGTTGTTATAGGCATAGATGGAAGGGTCATGATATTAATAACTTACTACCAAGTACGTTAACATGTTAGTAACTTCTTAAGAGATGTGTCAAGTGTATCGATAAGATTCGATATGTCTCTATCGTTCTTACACACAATGTATTGACACTTTTACGTATTAATTTTACAGGAACAAAAATCAAATATTAATGTAATGTGTAAACTACATATAATAAAAGAATATGTAATTTAATATACATATTTATAATCTGACATTTAAATTTAACTACTTTATATTTACAAAACTAATTATAATAAAAACTAAACAATCTAAAGGGAGTCCGTGCCCATACGGCATGGTTCCAAGAACGCTAGCTGCTTTCCCGCGTTAAATAGCAATGGCAATTCTCTGCGAGAGATATGAACCAGCCCTCTTGTCACCGGCGCCGTCGACCAGACGTGCTACTATTTGCTTGAAAAAAATTTTGGCAACGGACCCTAACTGCTTAGTGAGACATACAAGTATTTACGCCGCTTGGCTTTTGCAGCCTCTGCCGCAGCTCCAATTCTCGACACCGTTCCATCAAGGCGAGAAGGGGCCAACGTATCGACGCATGTTGCATCTCATACGAGGGCCATCCTCCGTTCCCAAGGTATTAGTGTCAGGCCATCCGGCCGCTTGCCATTAAAAGAATTAATTTACTTTGACAAAAAAACATGTCTTGTCTCATTAGGAAAACCCGCGCTATACATTAACTCCTTTTAGTATATAAATTATAAACTGTCAAACAGTTAGGCAGTGCAGACACGTGCAAACATTTTTGTAAGCGTTCTAATATACTATCTACTACATTATCTATATGTCCTATCCTAAATAGGACCCAAGTCTCATTTAAAGACGGTCATTGACACATAGCTATTCTAAACTTAGACCAAGTTTGAATACTGTCACCGACTCAAACCAGAAGACATTAGCAAATACTGCTATTATACGGTACTAATACTGTCTAATCACTCTAGTTACATATACGTGTGTGCGTGCGTGTGTGTGTGTGTGTGTGGGTGTGCGTGTGTATAAAACTGCAAGGTGATTGACAGACTCAGAAATCAACGCACAACCGAAACCGCAGAAACTAGAATTCTCAAATTTTGCAGATAGCTTTCTTATTTAGCGTGACGTCTATAAAATGTTTTATAAATCCCATCCCTAAAAGTGGTAAATACAGGTTGGCTGTTTATATGAAAACCGGTAAAAGAGAAAAAGGTTTTTTTTTTAAGAATTTTTGATTCCTTTTATAGATTGAAGTCAAATATAGAAATAGGATAAAAATAGACCTGCATTATTTATTTAAATGTATTAATTAGTTAGGTATAAAACATTGTTGTAAAGGTTGTGGGAAAAAGTAATAAGTATGGACGTGTGGTTATTTATAGCTTTCATACGAGTACCAATCATTGCTTATCCTTCATACTTTAATTGGCGAGCAACAAATGGACAATTTAATGAAATGTCATACTTGACGTAAGTAAGAAGCGTACTTAATCAGAAATACCACAGGACTACGAAAACGGTACTTTTCCACAGTTCGAACAGAATGTTATTGTCGCTTTTCAATTCAGGAGAGTGGCGATAAATTTAAGGCCACATTAATTCGCGTGGGAGACTTTAAATTTCACTATATCCGGTCTATAGGACACTGGATACAAATATCAAGTCAAAATGTCATGTTGAAGTTTCCTAAAATGAAATTAATTCATGCAGAAATTGTTACATTTTACTATGTGACGAATACTTACGATTACTGCTTTTATAATTTACTATTTTAAACTATAACTACACTGTTATAACTATACTTTTTATTACTATACTTTTCATAATTATATTTTTATCATTAACGATATTACGAACCAATTGCGTGGGTCGTGATCACCGTTAAAAGTCTTTATTATGTGAGAAGAGTAGCAAACGAGCATGCAAACCACCCGATGTTAAGTAGTCGCAGTCCATAGACATCCACGTACAACCACAAACGCGACCGAAATACTAAGTTCGAACGTAGATACGTTGCTACTCCTGAGGACTAAGATGGTCACCTCGCTTCAAAGTGTAGCCGGCAACCGAACCTCACCAACCGAAACACGAGTAATGATTTACGACAGATTATGAGAACGGCGGTGGTATCTTCCCGGTCGAACTATAGTTCTCCCATTTTGAAGTTGTTTAGCCGTGCCCATAGCTGTTTTAATCGACATAGGCGTGAGTGACCACCTACATTCAGATGGACTACAGGCCTGTTTGCAATTTCTATTTGGTCAAAAATCAAATGACATTTCAAGAGTTCTATATAAAGTTGGACATCCATGGGCGAAAGTGGCCTCTTAGTGACCATCAAATAGACTGCATGTTCGATAAAAAAAAACATCACACAGCCGTGGCAAGTATTTAAATAATTAGTTCGAATATATTTAACTCTTGTTCTCGCACGCTCTTTTGTTCTCACACTCTCTTGTTCTCTCACTCTCTCTTGTTCTCACACGCTCTCTTATTCTTACACGTTCTCTTGTTCTAACACGTTTTTGTTTTCTAAACAGAGGCGTGTAAGTGTATGATTAATGACTAGTAGATAGCATTCTACTTCATCGAACTATATGACGAACTGTTTGCTTGTTAATTAGGGAAAACCAATAACGTAGTAATATTAACAAAAATATTTATAGCTATAACAAGGTAAAATGACACGCTCATGACCCGCGCGGGGAAACAGATTCCACCACCAGCTAAGTCTAACATGCAACGTCTCGGTTTCGGACCACTGAACTATACATTTAGGGTTAGGTTCTGGGTGTTTGTGTACTGTTTTATGTGATTATTTGCATGGCGTGCGTGCCTTTTATGCGTGCGTGCATTTTATTTCATTGTAAGGTATTTACATACACCTAATGAACGTCAAGGGTACAATGTAAAATCAGTACATCGGCTTTGAGCGCCTGTTGGCTAACGTTGACAGGGAGCAAAAAAGCCGACGTAAAAAAAACTCCCGGCACTCTTTTTAAATCAGTCCTTGATAAATAGACATTACACTGTATAACTTTAGAAAGATGGTGTGCTCACCATCTTTCTAAAGTTATACTGTAAAGGTGAGGTAGGCTGATGATGATGATTTGCATGGCGATCGTAATTAATAAAAAAATATATCAAAACATTATATATATAATAGCATCCCTTAAATTAATCGTCATTAAATCTGCAGTAAATATTTACATTAGCGCATTATGCATTAAAAGAAACGTTAACAGTATCTAATTTCAAAGAATCTACTCGTGATAAATATTCTTTACCTTCCTGTTTATTTTGGTGTGTAAAAACAATACCGCATATAAAATAAAATAAATATAAATACGACTTCATTTACGCTGAATATAAAACAGACATAATTACGTTGTCAGTACGGGAAATTATGGAGCTATTTTAAATTTGCGTCAACAATAAATTACGTATGTTGAAAAAGAGTAAACATGTTCATATAATAGTTTTTATTAATTATAATTGTATTTATGTATAAAACGTCAGCAAAAAAATTTGAATAAAAACCAACCACATCAACACATTGTAATAATTATGTACCTACGCACCTATTTATATACGTAGATATACAAATCACACAACACCATACACGAGTTTTTCTACAGAACGGGCACTTGCAGGAGAACTATAGTTCGACCGGGGAGATACCACCGTCGCCCTCATAATCCGCCGTAAAACATTACATGTGTTTCGATTGGAGAGGTACGGTTGCCGGCTACACTTTGAAGCGAGGTGTCCGTCTTAGTCCTCACGAGTAGCAACGCATCTACGTTCGAGCTCAGATAGGATTTCGGTCGTGTATACGGTTGTACGTGGATGTCTATGGACTGCGACTACTTAACGTCAGGTAGTTTGCATGCTCGTCTGCTATTCTTCTCATATATAAAAAAAACTTACGGTTAAATAATATTAGTTGTAGATATATCGAACCAGTTACGTGACTCGTAGTTACAGCTAAACTGTTTAGCGTACTCTTTACATACTAATATGCATAATTCCGCGATACTAATTTAAAATCTAACATCAGTTGCTTGCTCCATTAACAAATCTGTCCTACAGCTGAACACAAGTTCACGACGGAGTGGCATAACTGATCTTTTTTTTTTATTGTAAAAGAG
>DWON01006713.1:0-13625 GCA_018251015.1 Phocides pigmalion okeechobee
GCAACCACACCTCCCCAACCGAAACACAATACACGAAGAACATGTTGCTTTACGGTGGGTTATGAGGGTGGCGGTGGCTCTACCACCTTTAAACTCCTGTTGTGTACCTACAAATCTGTATGGATTACGGGCGAATACAAGTGCTGCATTTTCGTCGGCGCTACAAGACTGCGAGCGAAAACAACATCTGTGTATTCGTAGATGGTTCACGGATGCTAAAAAATATAACATATCTATAAATTGTCAGCGCGTCTTCAGCCCAAAGAAAACCGCTCCAGCTTTATCGCCTCCGGCAACGCTGACTCTATATGATTATTGAGCGCCGCAGTGAAAGGGTTAATGACAAACAAGCGTCACGTAATAATCACTGACATCTACGATATAATCAAACCTAAATAGAATTCTTGTCTGAAGAACTGAGAATTCCTATCTGAGGTCAGCCATACATGTAATGCTTCCTCTGGACACTATGTTAGAAAAATCAAATTAAAATTTATCTCCCATAGAATAACAGTTTTGTTGAAGTGGTTCCTACGGAGTTGAATAACGGGTCAGTCATCTTTAGTACTTCCTTCCGCAACGCTTTCCCGATCTTACATATGATCGAAGCAGTCAAACTGTATACCTATAATTACCTTCTATGTAAGCTTGCTGTGGGAACAGATAAGCTGTGAGCTGCAAAACCAACGCGATGACCTTCAATGCAGCCTGGACAGAGAGAGACGACAAAACTACTTCTACTGTCTCCATGGTATTTTCTTCTGTAAACTGTCAAAGTATCCACACACAATCATATAACTAACGCTCTAACGATCTCAACTCATTTCTAAAAACACATTTCCTCACTTTGATCTATTTCCAAATGGATGGAAGGAGATTCAGAGTATGTCTCCAGTTTTCTGAGAGTACTCTTTTTTATATGCGAAACGAGTAGCAAACGAGCATGTAAACCACGTGATGCTAAGTAGTCGCAGCCCATAGACATGCAGGTACAATCACAAACACGATTGAAATCCCGTCTCAGCTCGAACGTAAATATATTGCCACTCCTGACGACTATGATGGTCGCCTCGCTTCAAAAAGTAGCCGGCGACTGCACCTCTCCAACCGAAACACAAGTAATGCTTTACGGTGAATTATGAGGGCGAAATTTCATCGAATCCGCTCTCAACTCACTTTTAATTACATTCTCTCACTTTGATCTGTTGCCAGTTGGGTAGAAGGAGATTCAGACTACATGTATCAGATTTTTTGAGGGTACTCATTTCTAATTTTTAATTACTGTTAAAAATTTTGTTAAAATTTCACAAAAAAAAAAACATCATTCAATAATGTTTTTTTTTGTTTAATATATAAAATGTTTAATAGCTTTGTTCTTCCTCTTTTTCTTTTTCTTTTTGTTTATATGTGGACACTTAGTTTAAGTGGTGATAAATCATTATTTTTGGTTATGAATAAATACATAAATGAAACAAAAATAAAATAATTCTCCATCTTCATTTCATAAAGAACATTATTATTATGCTAACATTAATTAGTAATGTCTTATTTGTTCCTAAATTTGAACAAATTTGTATAATAAAATTAATGTTATTTTCGATAAATAATCTACTTTGAATAAAAACATGTTAAGTAAAAGTTAAAAATTAAATTATTATTTAAAAAAATATATAAAATATTTACTTACTACACACTTATTACCACACGTTGCGACCGCTTAATCTATAATCCTATAAATATATACCTAAATAAACTATTTAATGGATAAGCTTATACTGATAATAGAAATCTGATCTGAAACTTGTTAACAATGTATTGTGTTACTATAATATGTGGAAAACTGACAATTAACACATATCTGATATACCTACACATACTTTCATAAATTGCATAAATAGGTAAATATAAATGTTTCTACATTCAGATTAGGATTGCTCGTGTCGCGGGTGCCATTAACACACACAAACACTCAGACCCTGAACAAAAATTAAATTCATTATTCGGATGTCTACGTCTCAGGCCGATATTGCCGTTGTACCAAAGGGGCCGTCAAACTAAAAATCCTAAATTGTTGCACAAACACGTTTTTGCGTATTTGTGTGTGTGTGCATAACTTATGTTTATTACATATAAACAGCTTCATTCAAATTGTTGTCCTTTGGATGAGTTCCCAAAAATAAACAAATATAATTATATTTTATTAAACTGACAAATTTTCCAGTCTCTAAACTAAAGTAGACTTCATGGCTAAAGAAGATAAGAGCAAAGAATAGAGAATAGAAACCTCTAACGTATGGTATCCACAATACGTAGTTTTTTGTTCTTTTTATTCTCATTGAAGTTCAGTTAAAAAAACTTTTAGCATGATAATATATTTTTAAAATTAATAGAATTTTTATGGTTTGACGAAAAATACAACGGCTGCCTCCCTTTTTTTGATGAAATTTTGTACGTTTGATAGATTTTTCCCATGACAAAAGTTTATTATTATATTTATATGCGGTTTGACATCCACAACACAAATGACACAACTATATTTAAACAAATGATCATGCATAGTATTTTTACATCTATAAAATATAGTAAAAATAATTACTAGTATTAACAGGATTCACACATTGACTGTAACGTATTATGATAATGAAAATTCTATACCATGCTACGAGTGTTCAATAGTTGCGAATTAAAAATCACGATCTCTAATTATATTTTATACAAAGATATTATTGTAATAATGTGGTATATAATCTATGTTTATTATTTATTTTATTCCCCAAGCTTTCTTTATTTCAATGGCAATTAATTTGACTTTCCCATCTGTTGACCGCCATGGAATAAACATTTTTTTGTCAATCATTTGTAGTTCATCACATCAGAACATAACATCAGAAACCCTACATGCATATTTCTATTTGATAACTAAGGGTTGATAACCCTGGCTGTATGATTTATTCAAAACACGACAGAAATTTTACAATGGCGCCCGTTCTTCATTTCAGTTCCGTTCTTCAGTTTTTACATGGCGCCTCTTCAAAGTTAAGGCAAAAATAATTAAAAATAGAACGAGGAAGTGACCGGGAGAATAAGAAACTTTTAATACATTTGCATCTCTTTATTGCCTCGTAACTATATATTTGATGTTATATGATTTTGGCGCCCCCTGAACCTGCTGCCGCTGGGCTGAGGGATAATGGCGACATCTGCGGCTTAAAGTCGCTTCCCTCCAACACATGCGGTGAACTAGCCACTATTGAACGTATAGCACTCATTCCACTGAAATCAAACGCTGATTACATAATACACAAAGTACCAGTATTTCTTGTTACCTATCATTTGCATACCAAACATGAACACCTTTCGCTGGACCAAATAGAAAACTCACTTGATGTAATTTGTATTAATAACCCAAGCGTATTCTAAATCTGATTGCTTAGAATAATCAGGGAAAGAACTTTAAGCTTCACATTTCGAAGAAGAAACTGCCGTTTAGACTTAGGGTGTAGATTACACAAACACAAGTATCTAAGTTACTAAAATATATTTCTTCTCTTTGCTGCTGTTCCCAATATTTTACTGATGAAGTTTTTGGAATACGTCAACCTCTTTATCACGAAAAGAATTTAATTTTTCATTGCTATAGCCCCTAGATAAGATGTGTAAAGATATTCATGCGAATTTTGTGCATTAAATTATTCGTTCGCTACACTTGACCACCATGTCTCAGTTTAGCCGTGCCTGTAAACCATGCAAGTAATTAAAAATATAGGCAATTAAAAAACATTAATCGTAAGTACCCCTTATATAGTAAAAAATATAAATTCAGCGATAAAATTAATTTAAAATTATGAAGGGATTTTTTTCTTTTTACATAAATACGAACGCAGTCGTTCTCGTGATTAAGTGGAATACAATTCCATAAACAATTTGTACTTTTTCACTATGAGTGTAAAGACAAGCAAATGACCGTTATTTCATAAGTCATGGGCTACATCATGAATCATAGATACATTACAACGGCTTTGTCATTTAAGAAACAATGTTTTAAAATATTTATTTATAACTTAATATATTTCATTCAATATCTTGTAACTTTATTTATACTGTATACTTTACGACTCTATTCCCAACGTTTGTGTTATCAGGAACGTTATCGCAAGTTTTTAATTATATCTATGGTTTTAACGTCTTTCTGTTTCTGTCTGATAATGACGTCATCACAGTTTATGTTTAGCGGACGAGGCGACAGTTACGAAATGTACAAATTTCGTTTTCAATTGTAGATATAGCTTATTTTTGTACATTGTTTAATGTACATTTGTTTTTTTTAAATCTTCTATGTTTTCCATGTAGTGTTTTATTGGAAGTGCGTCTCGATTCACGTTAACATTGGAGTAAAAAAGAGTTGCGTTTTGGCGGTATTGCAAGTAGCCACAAAAATAGAATTCCTTGTGCAATAATTCCGCGCGTACTATATATCTTGGATATGGGTCAGGGTCAGTGAAAAGTGTGGTAAAGAGGATGTGCAAAGGGAAGTGCAAAGTGCAAAAGAAGTAAGAAATCTGGAGGTAACATAACAACATGGAAAATCCTACGGTCAGTGGGCTCCGGTCAAGATCTCGATCGAACACACCTTTTTTGAGATCCAGTTGTGACCGCGAGAGTTGCATGGAAGATCATCCACACAAATCTGGACGTAAAACACCAATTAAAAGGAGCACCCCTATCAAGTGAGTTTTCTGCTGTGCGGATTTATTTATTTTATTACAGATTTTTTATTTATTTAATAAATTAAATATGTATCCGATTAAATCCAATAAGATGTATACTTAAACCATGACAATGAAATGCCTATAATCTATTTTACAGAATGATTTGACTTTTGTTATTGTTAATGTTGATAATGTTGAAATTAAATTTGTTTGTCTGTGATACCTACTGCATTACTGGATTATTAATAAATAATTTTCTGTAAACTTTTATGATTGCAAATTAGTATCTTAAATCTTAGTGTGGTATGTTTACATTGAAGAATTACAATGATTCTTAGTCTTAGGACAATTGACGATTATTGAGATTATAAAGATAAATTAGACATAAATGTTATGATCCAAAACAGGATGGTGTTTTTTTTTTCAACTATTTAATTTTTATGTTTTAAATTTTTGTTATTCCTGATTACTGGAAATTATACATTTTACATGGAAATTAAACACTCTTCCTATCGTACCAATTTAGTGGCCACTGCGATATAACAGCAAATTGGGAAATTCATTTTCTGTATCAACAGTGTACTTCCCATTTCATTTTATTAACATTTGAAATAAAAATAAGAAAAAGTAGGTCATTAGATATAAGTTTCAATTAGAATTAAGTAATGTACTTATAAATATATAGTTGCAAATAAAAAAAAAATGAAATCAATGTTGCTAAGGTTAGCAAATGCAATTTCTTGAAGAGTTCTTTGAAGTTGAGTTTTATTAGTTAAATCATAATTAAACACATCTTCAGTAGTGATGACTAAATAAAAATGTTTCATTCATATATATACTGGTAAAAATGCTATGCAAGGTCATAGGACAGAATTTCGACCACCACATTCAAGTACTATCATTGTCCTTGTAATCCATTGTACAGCATTTGATTTGGTTTGATTTTGAGCAGTTCTTGTACTTTGGTTAGAAAGGTGTGGTTGCTAGCTACACTTTCAAGCGAGGCCACCATCTCGATGCACAGGAATAGCAACTCATCTATACACAACTTCAGATAAGACTTTTTAGTCTTGTTTAAGTTTGGGCATACATTCATGTACATGTCCATGGGCTCCAGAAACCATTTAACATCGGATGGCCTGCATGCTTGTTTCTTTCTTTGGACGTAGAAGTCCATGGATTCCAGAGACTATTTAACATCAGATGGCTTGCACGCTTGTTTGTTTCATTTCCAACATAAATGACTACAACCTTAATGAAACAACATTGCCAAAAAGGTTTTGCGACCACTTTATTTTGAGTCACAGAATCGTGTATGTTAATCAATCAGTTGATAAGATTACTGTTATCTGTTTCAACAACCAAATAATACAATTTTTATATATCTATTCCTTGTTAAGCCACTTCCTATCATATGTTATTTTTATTATCATCAATCTATTGTTGTCCCACTGCTGGGCATGGATCTCCATTCAAAATATGTTTTTTTATAATGGGTCTTGCTAGCGTTAGGCCGTAGTCCTGGCTAGGTTAAGCCATAGTCCTAGTTAGCAATAGTCGATAGTTCTGGCTAGGGTTAGGTTAGGTTAGGGTAAAATTATAGTCCAAGTTAGAAATAGTTGATAGTTCTGACTAGAGTTAGGTTAGGTTAGGGTAAAACCATATTCCTACTTAGCAATAGGCGATAGTTCTGGCTAGGGTTAGGCCATAATCTTACCATGGGTAAGAATATAGACCTAGCTAGCATTAGTCCATTATTCTAGCTACATTTAGACCAAAGTTGTAATAGCTAGCTATAGACATGACTATATAACAAACTGGAAATTTATCGCTAAGCTGATATTGTTTACTATTTTATATAATGCGAAATAAGTTAATATGCCTGCTATAAAGCAAAAGGTTATCTTAACTGTAATTGTTTTTGTACTTTGTGTAATGAAAGCAATGCAATTATAGAAAAGTCTCAGACAATCTCACTTTGATATGAATGAAATTGATGTTCCTGAGTTATTATTGTTTTATTATTTTTATTATGTGAGAACAGTAGCAAACAAACATACACACCACCCGATGTTAAGTAGTGCAGCACATAGACATCCACATGCAACCACTAACACATCTGAAATTTTGTCTGAGCTCAAACATAGATCCTTTGCTACTCCTGAGGACTAAGATGGTCGCCTCGCTTCAAAGTGTAGCCAGCAACCGCACCTCTCCAACTGACACGCAAGTAGTGCTTTATGGCGGATTATGAGGGCAGTGGTGGTAACAGACAAAAACTTGCCTATTATAAAAGCAGAACATGTAGAATTAAATAGAATATTTAGCCACTTTGTCTGTGGTTAACACCATTCATCTATCCATGAATCATTCATGTAAATATTTAAAACATTACTTGTAAAATTCCACACCATTGAAATAGCCAAGGCCCGTGGCTATGTAGGCCAGGTGTATGTGTACTTGATGACATCATAAACATAATGATAGCGTGGCTAGCAAGGCCGTATGATGACCTTCCGAAATACAACTATTTGAGGTCGAACTTATGTTGTTGACATTCAAATCTTTTTAAGTAGCTTCAACAGTGCCATTATGATTCTAGTATGTAAGTGAAAACTAGAGATATGTCTATACAGTATTTCTTTTTGTATGTCTGACGAATAACAAAAGAGCATGTAGGCCATCTGATGTTAAGTCATTACTCAACCCCATAAACATCCACTTGCAACCATGAACAGGAATGTGGAGTTCAAGAGAGAGCGAGAGAGAGAGAGAGAGGGAGAGAATCTATGGTTGTACACAGATACATTGCTACTTTTGAAGATTAAAAAGGTCACCTGGTTTTGATGTGTAGCTGGCAATTGTACCTTTTCAACTGAAACTTAAGATTTTTCTATGGTAGATAATGTGAATGTAGGTGGTATCTACTGGGTTGTCCTTTAGTTCTACTACATGAAAAAAGGTACAAAAATATATTTGTCTCATTTTTTTAGTATTGAAATACCAAACAAACATAATGCCTACCTGATGGTAAGTGTTTACTACAGCCTGTAAAAATTATGATTGTGGTGATGGTATGACCCTAGTTGTCCTATAGTTTGGTTATACTACAAAAAGATTCAGAATATACTTGTCTTATTTTGTGAGCTTTGAAATATGAAACAAACATATTTCCTACCTGATGGTAAGTGTTCACTGCAGCCTATAAACATTTGCAATTAACTCCAAATAGGATTGGAATGTTGACGTAAAGGTCAGCTATTGGGTATATTTCTACAATTAAGGACTAAGGCTCATATGAAAATTTATCTCTAAGAACATACAGTTAAAGCAGAATACATCATTCAATACTGTAGAAATAGAAATGTAAAGTTGTGTCTCTGTATTCCAACCATGAATGATTCCACTACGGTCTTAAAAAAATAACCAGTTATAAAACGTGTGCACACCGAGGACTGAATTTTTTTTTATAAATATTTTGTACTTAATTCAGTATAACACATGTACGTATTTAAGATATAACATATGTATATATGTGTGAAATATATGTGTGTGTATGTAAAATGTTGACTAAGGTTGTAATAAACACCAGAAGCAATATATTTTAGACAGATGTCACATAACTTCGTTATACTTTATATATATTACTACTTTAAACAAACTTTATTCCAATTTTATTTAATACCTGTTCATTTGCCACGAAAAAGTGTATGTACCTTTTATGCACTGTATGAACTTGGTCATATATACAAGAGAAACTGACATAGAACTGGAAAAATATTATAAAAACAAAAACATAATAGATGCACATCTTTATATTAAGTTGCCTTGCAATACGAGACTCACAAAAAGTTAATTATAAATGGAATAAGACAATGCGAAAACATGACTCATTGTTAATAAGTAATTATTTCATGACTTATATTTGTTTTTTGCAAGGTAGAACTTGTATGTTTTAATTGGTGTTATTCATAAGGTATCACTTTGGGAAACCTATCTAAGAAAAACCTAAGGGTTTTAGTTGTAAACTCAATTGCATATAAAGCAATAGTTTTACTTCTTAAATAGGATCTTATCTGGAATAGATTTCAGATGGGAATCTTATTTTATGTTGACGAGCAACTGACAACATACAATCATGTAAAATCCTGAAATGTACTGCAAGCTTGTTTGTACACTTTAAAAAATTATAAAAATGACCGATCAAGATCTGTCAAGATCGAAGACTGATCAAGATCAAAGAAAAATATCATAAAATATCAACTAAAAACTAGTTTGAGTAGATTGCAATTGCAACAATAAAAATTGCAATTAACATAAAGTTGAGCAGGATATAATGAATTGTATAATTAGGTGATAGAAACATAAATAGATAAAAATTATAAATCCAGGTTTTATTTGTATATTTTTTCTAAGTTCATGTTTATATTCTGAGATCAATATTTTTGTAGTTTAAGCTAATCGAATTTTAAGTTATAAAATAATATTTTTTCATTAAGACAGCGGATGTTGTCCGAGAACAGTCATTGATCCAAGAGCTCAATCCTTTACTATTTGTAGGACCTTATATTCGGATATTCTTTTCTTATTTCTTCAATATACACTAATTTTCATATATCACTAATATAGTATGATATTTGTTGTTTATATTAATTAATTATTAATGCTACAGTTTACTTAATGGGTTAAGGTTTAATGCAACATAATACTAGTGACCTTGAGACATTGACGAGTGATAACAACCAGTTTTGTCATGCATGCAGTATTAGTAACCCACATATTGCTTGTGCAGCTCTATGCAATGTCCAGTATTATATAACAGTTCAAGTGCACATTATTTGTTAATAGGTTCAATTTACAATGTTTAGGTAGCAATATTGAACTGATGGGTTCTGAGTTCTTGGTTCGTTGTTCATTATTTATTTATTTATTTATTTATTTATTTGGGAAACAAACAATTCGCTTTTTACATAAAAACAATTATACATACAGTTTCCAGTATTAAGTAGTACAAAAAAAAACAGAACAAAATAAAATAACACAATGACTAAATTTATCTGTACATATTAGTTTTATACTTCAATTATTGAACTTAGTTGTCCGTTCTGGATTTGGTTAGGTTAGTAATCCATCCGCATGTAAGCACGGCGTTTATTAGACATTCTAAGAGCCAATTCCCAATTTTTGTATGTCAGGCCAAATTCTTGGATGCTGCTTTGTCATAAATTTATATGGAACTATTTCCATTTGTCTGACAATATATATTTTTTCAATTGTAAAGGAAAGAGTAGAATAGAAATTTCATTTTTTAATTAGAAATTGCATTTTTTAATGTTTAATTAGCTACCGATAATACTTTCTGTTTGAAATTACATAGTTTTACACTCCACTTTTAATAAGTTATATTCAATATGATGATGTTGTAATAGTTATGATGTATGCTGTAGTTAGTCAATAAAAAAATACAGCACAATGGTATAATTTTGACCTCTTAAATAGTAAAACATTCTTCATTATTCCTTTATATTGTTGGTTTCATTTGTCCCATTTAGTAAGTCACTTCCAAATATATTTATCTAGCAACCCGGCCCAGCTATAGGGTAATAGAGTTTATATTTACTTACATTATTTTCTTTTCATACATGCATCCAGTCATTACCTAGTTGCAAAAACTAACAATTAGAAACATCTATTTCGAACGGAGACCGAATATTGAATTTTGATCCATTTCTCACTCAATTTACAAAAAAAACTTATTATGCACCAAAACCTTCCTCAGGAATCACTTTACCTGTTGTTGAAAACTGTGAGAAAAGTCCAGTACTTATTGAGTTTACTATAAACAGATATAGACAGATGCGATGGGGAACTTTGTTTTATACATATTATTTAGAGATTTTACTTCACTTGTATAACTACAGTTTTTTTCCAGGCAATTGGGCCAGTCATCAAAAAAGACGATAGACCCAGTGGTCGAGGAAGGGAATGAGACAGCACCAGCACATCACACACGGCAGTCAGTACAAACTTCCACAAAGAAACTCATCAAGACCTCTGACTACTCTTCGGAGGAGAGCTTGGATAGACTGAAGGAGCACAAGAAGGAAATATATCAGGTCAGGAATCTCATATTTATCGTTTTCTTACATTTAATGCAGCAAAACATGCGGCAAAAGCTTCTCAACTTCTGTGGATGCCCTACAGTTTGTTTATGTGTGTATTATTGTGCCCTATGGAGTTGGGTGGATTACCGCAAGTGACTAGTTATAAAATTTGAAATTTGATGTCATACGTAGGTGCATTGCTACTCCTGAGGACTGCGATAGTCTCATCGATTGTAGGTATAGATTAGCAATCACTTTTACATCTGAAACACGAGTTGAACATTACATTATGAGACATTTTATTTAAGCTATTAACTTGTGGCGTAAGAAAAAGATTATACTGAATTAGAACCTCTTAAGTTTTAATCTGTATGTACTTTGCAACCACAAACCGTCTTGCTGCAAAGCAGTTAAGATGAGATGGGGCCTGTGATGCTACAATGTAACAGACAATAATAAAGGCAACATATAAAGTTATCGTTATTAAAATTGTGCCTTCTTAAATTAATAAGTATGTATGTATCGTTGCTAATTATTTCACCTTGAGATTGAGATAGCAGTTTTCAAGAAACTGACTACGTCCCTGACTTCATTGGAGCATATTATTCATTTGTCATTTATTTATACCGTCGACGTTGAAGTGATTAAAATATATTAGCATAATAAAGAAACCCACTCAAGTAGATATCACAAGGTTAATGCCATGTCTAGTACCTATTTGTTTAGTTATTTTCAATTGTTTTTATTTGTGACAAAGTGAGTATGAATTCTTCTTCTTTTTAACACGTTTTTATTAGCTTGGATTGTATCTATCTACATATGTATGTATGTAACGGATTCTTTGTGCTTAATTTTCACCAATTTCAAGATGTCTGATTAATTTGAAACTTTGTACACGTATCAAGGACCGATGACAATGAAATAATATGAAAAAAAGAAAAATAAAGAAATAGTTTTTTTTACTATTATTTATTTTTCGTCGCATCACTCTTGTCAGAGCGGTCGTGGCCGTTACGATTAGCGCTGTTATGGGCAGATGTACGCCTCACGATCGTTGCATTTTTTTCTATTTGTCGCAACTCTAGTGCACTCAAGCAAGCGATCGCCCACTGGTGATTTGATCAGTCCATCGCATTGGCGACCTTCCCCGGGGTCTAGTTAAAGATAAGTATGCGTTCTACCTGATGTTAAGTAGTCGCTGCAGCTTATGGACTTCCATACACAACCTCGGATACGACTGTTGTTCTATCTGAGATTAGATCTGTACTGAGATATCTGAGATCTTACGTAGATGCGTTGCTACTCCTGAGGACTGAGATGATAGTCTTGCTGTAAGTGTAGCCGACAACCTCACCTCCAATCGATATATAAAAGTTACTACAGGACGGATTATAAGGGCGGCAATAGTATCTTTCCCATCGAACCACAGCATTTCTGCTCCCGAAGACTAAACTAGTCGTCTCGTTAGTTTAGCCGACAATCGCATTTCAAACTCCTCCAAAAGTTGCTTGACGACGGATTACGAGGGCGGTGGTAGTACTCCTCCGATCGAAGTATAATTCTAGCGCCTATCAAAAGTATTTTTATTACAATAACGCGGTTTTGTTCGTATGCGTATATCGCCCCGCTGCGGAACACACGCATGTTATTTTGTTTGCCAGCCAGCTGTAATTCACCTATTATGCTACATACTATTGTACATGCATGTAATATGGGATACTCTGTTATATAATAAAATATATAAATCCCGCAATGAAATTAGTTTAAAACGATATACTATGAGATTATTTATTATCGCTTACTGGTTATGACCAGTCAGTAAGTAAGTCAGTTTAAATATTATATAAATGTTCCTACAAACGTTATGGTATATTTTATGCATAAATAATAATTTTCAAGATTATGTGTCATTAGTATTGAATTTATAACTAATGTTTTCGTTAAGAACATTATAACATATACGTACATTTCGCCCATTTAAGACGATAGTATGACATATCAATATAGTATACAGTTCTTCATTTTTTAAACGTGTAGTTTATTTGAAAACTTGTAATATTTTTACATTAATTGTTGCAATAATTGTTTGACTAAAACATGCTCTAACTGTACTGTAAACATACTATACTCTAAACTTCTATAGTAATAAAACTAGAATAATTCAATAGTTCAGAAATCGTCTCCTGTATTATGAGATTTTAAAATGTTACATTTTCATACAAAGTGAGCGATTTGTTGACGATGTAACAATATAAATTTAAACCTTAAGATTGCAACGGAATGCGTTGACCAAAAGTTTTATATCCATTTTGACCTAAATACCTTTACAGGGGAAGTTAAGATAGAATTCTCTTTTAATCGTTCACAAGCTGGAACGTCCGTTTTCGTAGGAGCCATTAGCAGACGTGTGCCGTAATTGAATTACAATTATAATGCACCATAAATAACAATCAGTAACTTGTATTGAAGTTAACACTTTGACTGCGGCTCCCATAAATTACATCGAGTTAGGATTGCGGGAGGTTAACTGGAGCTGTATTCTTTAGACTGAACATGCGTCGACTATTCACAGAAATGTAGTATTTATTAGAATCCGTATAACGTTTATGAACGTTACACGGATACATACAACGTTATTGAATACATAGATAGACGTTAAGGGTTGTAGAGCCGTTAGAGCTCGCCCGGGGCGGCACCACCGCCACCTTTATAACTCGCCGTAAAACAACATGTTGTTCATGTATTGTGTTTCGGTTGGGGAGGTGTGGTTGCCGGATACACATTATTGGAGGCGACTATCTTAGTCCTCAAG
>DWON01006714.1:0-13623 GCA_018251015.1 Phocides pigmalion okeechobee
GTTCCGATCTAATATGTGAGCGCCGCAGTCAAAGTGTTGAACTAATTTAACCATTGATTGAAGCTGTCTATTGTCTGTACATCAGTACATTTATTAAGTAGAAGTTAAGTGTACCGGACTTCTAATCTGTACCTAGATGCAATGGCCAGCGGGCAAATTTACGAGGAGCACGAACGAGGTCGTAAACCAGTTCGCAGGGCCAACAAGGGACTGCTTATCAGTACCCCCGCGCCCCACACATCACCCTGAATTATCTGCGGCACTTTGTCTCAATACACGCTGACGTCGTAACGGTGTTTGTATTAATGTTTCCATACAAATAACTATAATTGTATTACATATGTGCCTTGATAATGATTTACGTTAGCCAACAGGCGCTCCAAGTCGAACGGATTTTACATTGTAACTGTTATTAATTAAATGTATGCTTTAAAATGAACGAAATTATTTATATTTGAATTTCGATTTTGAATTTGATAGAAAAGTGAAATTTATTTATATTATATAAAGTAACTGTGCTCGCTGCTTTTGTGTTAGTGGCAGTGACATGACTATAGAGTGGATGAGTGAGGTAGAGAGGTGGAATGGTAAGTAGATAGAACAAGAGACACGTGCTCGTGTTATGCGTATGCGCATGAGTGGGATAAAGGATCGAAAAGTAATGGTACCCAAAGGATGATAGAAGTGATGGCGCGCTACAATATAAATAAACAAAATCCAAAAAATATATCATTTTTTACCACGACGCCACATATATAAGTTTCATTTTGGTAATAAATCATATTATATGTAATATGTAAATGTAAAGACCGTTTTTATGGAATGCTACACATCTTTTTGTAATCTTTTTCGCGTTTCACATCTAGTGCGCAATCACCTTAACCTCCAAGTGTGAACGCGGTAATGGTGGCAGGGTGTCGAGACGAGTGCACACGAACGTAATAGTACCTCTCAATAAGCCCTACACCCTTTGAATTTTAAAGATTTGTTTGCTGTAACTTTTGTACTTAAGTATCTTTCGTACAGGTCGTACTTTTATTAAGATTGACTATAAGTCATCGAATTTTCCTCGTTGTACGTTCCCTTTCACGCATCATCTTACTTACATACCTACAAATTGTTGACTAACTTGTTTACCAGAACGGAGACGGTACCTCCCCTGCCGTATTATACATAATACTACGACAGGTATCACCAAAATCGTAGAGCACTCTTTCTACTACAACTACTACACTATTTCTAGAACTGACAGCTCTCCCACAGGTGGCGATAGTTCGCTTTATCCAATGCGATATAATGATTTTATAAAAGTTTTCTATAGAAAATATGTATAAAACTGTTCTCATATGAGCGGACCACTCTGCTATAAGGAGATGAAGGAAACATGAAGAGTAATCGCACGATCTCTCCCGACCTGCGCATGGAGATTCAAAGAAATGGTACCTCATTACACCGCCAGGGCTGACGTACTGCTGACGAAAAGCGGACATGGAAACTAAATTAAATATCTGTACAATATTCCGAAGTTCTGCCCCTTTTTATGTCACACTAGTTTTTACGCGCGTCTTCGCTCGTGTAGCCCTTAAGTAAATAACAAGATCATTGCAGCAAGTAATAACTAAAACAATGAATTGGTAGCTAAGTGGCAACAAAATAACATGAAATATGCAAGAATTGAGGACAGCTGAATCTATAGTCAATAAGACATTGATTTGAAGACTTTGAAGATTTTCAAATTTTTTGACAAACAATCGTGTGTGCCAAAAAATATTTTTTTTAATATAAAGTATCCTGTGTCCTTTTAATACCTGTAAGAATACGCGTAAAAAGTTTCATGATAATCGGTTGAGTTGTTTTGGCGTGAAAGCGTAACAAACAAACTTACATTCACATTTATAATATTAGTATGGGTTGTTACGGTTTAATTTGTATGTCATAAACACAATATTAACATTATGTGTAACTTTCAGAAACTGTTGAATGTATTTGAACTGGATTTTCATAGAACAAACGATTTTAAATGAATAAATTTTAAATAATATATAAAATATTAATAAAAAAAATACATAAATTTCTATATCTATAATTTTGCTGCCTTTAGAGACTGTCTGTTTTCTTTATTAATCTGTGCTTTTGTACGAGCTAATTTCAGAAAGGACTTAAACGATTTCGGCACGGTTTTCCCTAATGTTTTATAGAAAGCTTCAATTAATATTTAGTGTCCATTTCATTTCAATTACTTTATAAAATAAATGTTATGTTAATATGAAAGTTACCTTTGCAAGTACATATGATTTTTTCTGTTAGAAAAATTTGGGAACATCAGAGTTTTAAAGACCACGTAAACTAAGTCGCGGGCAGCAGCTGGTTTAATCTTTAATAATCCAGTTCACGTATCAATTTAATAAAGAGATTTTACGTAACATCCGGTGTTAGTCCGGTAAACCGCTAAATGATTCGTGGGAATGGCGGGCATCAATTAAATTTAATTGGTTTCCATTAACTTGTACCAACTTGTAGAACACCAGTAACAATGACATTAATAGGTTCAATTAATAGGTACGGTGCTCACCTATCGAGCTAATTATCTAATCGTGTGGAAAACGACACCATGCTGCACGCTTAGTAGTCCCGATCGTCAGATTTCGCTGCATTGCAGATTTTTTTGCGAGTAAGTGAAACGCGGTTATGCATGCCATGCAAGAAAAGGCACAAGGCGTAGATTTTAGCGATTAGTAAAGTAAATAATGTCGGAGGTTGGATGGACGACATCATAACTTGATACGACTGAGCTAATGTTGATTATCTCCTCATAACTATGGCATCAGTATAATAACTGCGACATTTCCCTTGCGGAAAATACATTTTTTACACCCAATTGAATATTGCAATATTGCAAGCACTTGTAGAACGCTAACAGGCAAGCCAGTACGAACCGGTTTATACCGGAATATACTAATATGGTAATGCGACTAGCGAATATGGTAATAGCAGCTACCGAGATAATCTGTTAATGTTAATCGCTCAAGCGATTCGTGGTAAGTAACACAAAGGATTAACAGATTTCAGCGTATTCTAGCAGAATGTATTGAGCTCGTAATTGTTACGATTAAGTAAATCTGTTCAATATGTTCTAAGTTGTTAATAGCCTTACAATGCTGGAGAATTCTGAAGTATTCCCTTAATATAGGACATAAGGGAAACCTTAGGAATTTCTGTACCAACCCTTCCTTTTCTTTAGTAATTTTTATGTTAGTTAGGATTCTCAGAAAAGGCTAAATAAAGCATGGTTTTATGATAATTTTTGTTCCGTTACTGTCCATAGGTGAAAATGATTAATGGTCGGCTACATCTGTCGAAGGATCAGTAAATTTCGGGGGAGAAAAATGCTCGAGTGCCTATCTAGACAAAATATTAGGTCGCTTAATAAGTAAAAGGACTAGTCCTTTTACTTATAAAAGGTCCTGTCCTGAAAAAACAGCGGGAAACCGTTGGGATTCAGAAGGATTAGGGCCGGATTAAGTAGCGTTTATTAGGCGAGATCTCTGTCTAAAAATGGACCTTAAAATGATTAATGGACGGACGGATAGGCGACGGTGATCATTTAACCATCAGATGGCCCGTCGTCAGTCTGATCAGATGTATTGAGTAATTGATGTCGATTCTAGTTCATTTATTATATAATTTTACAAGTTACTGTGCGACATTGTTCTAGTAACAAGGGCTTAACTTTTTAAGATCTTTCCAAGTTGTCATATCCATATATTTACTCGTAAGTTTTCCAATTGACATAACTTATTTATTTATTGGCTTGTTGAAATAAAACGAACACTTGTCATTTTTGTATTGCTTTACAATTTACTTAACATTAGCTACGTTTCATTTCGATCGGTACTTACATAAAAAGTTAGGTCAATTTTAAATATACGGGTGGGAATACATGAGACCTTTTTGTTGTTTGAAGTACGAAGTCGTAATCGAAGTCGCGGGTAATTGTTAGTTGGTATGAGGGCTTTTTGCTGCTAGAAATTCTTTGGAATCCCAAAAGTCTATGTACGAAGTCGTGATCGAAATCGCGGGTAACTTCTGGTTGGTAAATAAAGGAATAAGCAAGAATGAACATAGAGTTGTTACACCTGTTACCTACTAGAACTATGATCAGCTCAAACTCTAAGAAAGAAAACGAACAGATTAAATTATAGTGTAACCGGTGGGCGATCATAAAAGTGCAACAATTAAGCAAATCGCTCCAATCGCTACTAAGCTGCTAACAGCATTACATAGCCGGTACATCGAACTAATGCGCGCGTTACGTGGCCAGTAAACAGATTCACCATATCTCGTTTGTATTCAATGTTTAAACTGTGATAGTTTAATGGTAAGATTTTAGACTTTTGCAAAATTTTATTTGATTTGGTGATTTTTCAAAATTACTTCCAAATTACGTGTACCTTTTTGTAGTCGCGACGCTTTAGATAAAAAAAATGTAAGGAAACGTGCAAACGAGCGCGTACCACCTAATGTATAGCAGTCGTTACGCCCCATAGACATCCATAGTCAACCTCTAACAGGACTGAAACTCTATCTGAAGTCCTGCGTAGTTGTGTTTCCACTCCTGAGAATACAGCCGCCAGAAATACATACTTCAACTGAAACACTAAAGATGTTTATTTGTATTGATTTTTTTCTTTTTTGCAGGTAAGCGTTTCAATGCAACGGGAAAACATTGGTTGTAAGTCGTTAAATTTAATTTATGATCACTTTATAGTCAGGATTAAATCTTTCAATTACTTTTTATATGATACAAGCAATGAATACTTACGCAGCCTTCGCTCTTTAAGTGGTCAGTGTGACGTATGGACATCAAAATCAAATTGCTTTTAAAAGCCAATTATTAAAGATGTTAAATAATTACCAATTAAACTTACTTCGCATGGACTAGAAGTCATATTTCAAGTCAACTACAGAAGTGTTGCTTTTCTTGAGGGTCATAAAATGTTTGAGATGAAGGCGGTTTAAGTTCCACGCGCATTTCATGGAGACAAGAAGGCCAGGGAGTAATGAGGGCTGATTCTTGCCAAGGTTGTAATAGGTGATCAATCGGGATCCAGCAGCTTTTGGAACTTTAGGGCTGAGGAGAAACTGAGGATGGTTTCAATGGGGAACTCGCACTTCCCAGGATTTAAGGACTGAGTAAGTCTAGAACGTGGTTTTAGTCAGTAAAAGTCTGACGTAGTCAGCCTTCGTCCCTCTTTCCCTGCTCTGGGTGCAGGGGATGATTTGATGATTTCCACATCCATACCAACAATATGATGAACCTTTTAAAAATCCTCGAATATGACGGCCCAGATCTTGCCTTTATAAGACCATTTTTTAATTGAATTTGTTTTGACACTAAATAATATCAGCCTAACAATAACATGAGGTGAATATTCCGTCTCTCCAAGAACTATACTTTCCGATTCACTTTAAACCTTCGTGCGCTTTTCTTACGTTGCATTTTACAACATTACAGTGGTAAATCCCATTCATCACAATACTCCAATACATTCTGCGAGTTGGCTCTGACGTGGGCGTCGGGAAGTCGGCCTTATTGCATCGGACATAGGGTTGCATTCTTCATTAGGGATTTTCCTAGTGCATTAGCGCATTCCCCATTGGTTCGAATGCAACATTCATGAGGAAAATCCGCCATTGTTTCACGGATGTGCTGGGATTGTGAATTTCCTGGCGTTATCGACATCGTAACTGATGTCTTGTTTGTAAGTAGCTTAGACAAGCACTTTTAAAGAAGTTCTCCGATATAGTGTTAGCAAATGGACAGTCACACGTAGTGTATTTTTTTAATTTGAGTAATTTAGTTGAATAACTGTAAAATATATAATAACTATAGTATTTTTAATATTAGTATAGATATATATGCAACTATAAATTTCCCTTAGCTCTTCATTGCTCCCCACCCACTTCACGTAACAGCCTATTAATGGTAAGTTATGAAAGAGAAGTAGAATGAATGCGGCGGTGGGTCCAGCGGAATGGGCTTAATTGCCCACTGACGGCCCCGCTCACGTTAACAGCGTCTGCCCAGACGTGCCCTGAATCATACATTCCAATTGCTTTATTACTAACTACTTGTAAGAAACTTAATTAACAGTTTTTTTGTAAAAGCGATGAAGAATACTATGTTTTAGTTAGACTTAAGCAACTAAAGGTGTGTGTGTAAAAGGTCGCAATTCTGTAGTATTTACTTTTTTACGTTTGTTTCGGCATAGCTGCGTAATTTATTAAATGATTTGGAAATTATTTTATTTATGCAGAAGGATATAAATTTGAAGAGAAGATATCACTTTTAAGAGCAAAAAAATTGGCGATGTTTGTATTGGAGTAAAGTTTAATATAGCATTGAGTAATTTAGTAATGACTTAGTAATTCAATTTGTTGATGTTTTTTGTATTTAAATAATTAATATTTTATACATATTTATAATGATGGAAATCTTAAAACTAACTAAAGAAAGACCGTGTCCATGCGGGCATGGTTCCAAAACACTAGCTGCATTCCCGCGTTGAATAGTAACCGCAATTTTCCGCTCGAGATATGAATATTTTGTATTTATATGTCGATATAGGTAAAAACATTCATTTGTCAATCAGTTAAATGATATATTATTTGTTATTTTCCATTCAATTTAATGTTTGTTTTTTTGTTAGACCGAAATAACTGTGTGCATTATGCGTTACGATGTTACATGATTTTTTCTCATCACATGACGGGAATAAGTCGCATCGCTCGTACGATTTCGTTATTATGCCAGCAGCTTAGTCCCACCCGTAATTTCACGGTTGTTAGGCATATCGTGCGTTTGCGTATCATTACGTATAATCCCTTTGCACACATTCATTTCAATATCCTTAGGGCCTGAATAGATTTGTTCGGGTTGATTCGCATTTGATCGTTAAAATTTGGTAAAATCGCAGTACGACCGGGACTTAAAGCAGTATTGTTTCGGTTAGAGAGGGGTTATCGGCTACATTTATGAATAAGGCGACCATTTTAGTTCTCAGGAGTACCAACGCATTTATGCACGACGTCGGGCAGGTCATTTCTTCAGTTTGAGGTAGACATGTCACTTGATGTTAAATAGTGTTCAGTAGAGACCATTGAACGTTACGTGGCATACATGCTCGGTTGCCAGTTTTTCAAGAAATATAAATTATTCTCCGACTCCGGCAATTCAAAAGCCAGTTATGATTTTAACACCGTCAAGACATTTTGATTAACAAGATATTGTTGGATTCGTTATAATGCCATGAGTGAATATAAAAAATATGACATGGCATCTATGTTGTCGCAAAATATTAAGTTTGCCGACCGTGGTTGTTCATACGAACGAGGCGATTCCGTTGTGGTAGAATTATTTAACTGGCTTTGATAAATGATATGTAATTCCTAGTGGGGTTGTGGTATTTTTAACTTTTTCTTATTTATGTAGTTTTCTTATTCAACGTAGCAGAAGCAGAGTTTATCATAGCAGGCATTTACATCAACAATTCCACCAGCTACTAAAGTTAATTGGAACGAAAGTCTATGTTTAGGTTTCAAGAAATAAGGTTTAATTAATCACTACTAGAATACATGAGTATTACAATTATGTAATATATAATTTAAATTTTAATACATAGTATTGTTTTTGAAATCAATGTAAGAACATAATCCATAAAAACGATTAGCTTTACTTTAGAATTGAAAATGTCTATTAGGAATATAGTTTAAAACACACTGTACGAGTATTTTAATTCAACATCATATCAAATTTTAAAATCGAGTTCCATAAACATATTTCCAATAGTTGCTTTCAAGAGAATGTGCATTTTAGGAATTCAAATTAATTTTGCGAATTTTACGTAATGGTTTATATTAACATTTATTTATTTGTTTGGGAAACAAACAATTCGCTTTTTACATAAAAACGATTCATACAATGTAATATAAATACATACAGTTTCCACTATTAAGTAGTACAAAAAAACAGAACAAAATAAAATAACATCACACAATGACTAAATTTATGAAACTATGAAAAAGATATATAGATGTTAGTTATTTTGATGCATGGTTGGTTTGTATCCTGGAATAAGGTATGGGTATATTTTAGCATTATTACGAATTCCAACGTGTATAATAATTATATGGTTAGTCACCAATAGTCAGGTTTTCCCGCGGGATACACGACTGCTGTGTATTACTGGTGTAACGCGTGTGCGGCTTGTGTACGCCTGTTGTGTACATACATATCTGTATGGGTTAAGGGCGAACATAAGTACTATGTGTATACGTTGGCGCTACAGGACTACGAGAGGAAACAACGACTGTGTATTCATAGACTGTGTATTCAACATTTCTATGAATTGTCGGTACATCTTCAATCGAGAGAAAACCGCTCCAGTTTAGTGACGCCTCCCGCAAAGCTGACTAGATGTAACATATGAGCGCCGCAGTCAAAGTGTTAATGGTTTCCCAAATAGTAAAGACTGATCTTCACGTTTTAGTGGAAACACTCCCTTGGATCATACATGGAGATCTCCGCAAACTTGATACTCGTAATTAAACTGTTTCTCGGAAGATACATTGTTTGCCGCCATATTAATTTCAAAGTGGCAGAACTCTATGTGGTTTGCTACGGTGGCACCGTCGCCACATCTATTTCTGGCCCCAACAGCCTTGTTGTGAGACTTACAAGGTGTGGATGGATATATGTTTAGAAGTGTTCGGTAACATTCAGGCTTAACGGTATCATCTCCGTACATCTTCTGTAGAGCAAATGATCGTCAATAGTAAGGACCTCGATAGAAGAGAAGAAGGTGCATCCGTCAAGAGGTTGTAGGCATGTAAGGTACAACATAGTACTTGAGAAAAGCTGATTAATTCTAAAATACTTGTGCGTTTTATGCGTTTTTCTGTGGTAATCAATCAATAAACGATAATAAAGTTATGAAGGTATCAGGTGGCCTAGGTGCTAAATAGATACATTTTATTAAAAAAATATTTTGGCAAAATGATGTTTGTCAAAAAAAAATCTAGCAATGTTAAAGGCATTGAAATGAAAATTTTATTTACTATAGCGTCAGCTTTTTTAATTTCTTTCATGTTATTTTATTCGGACCCCTATAAGCAATACAAAAACTATTTAAATTTTTCAGGTTAGCTCCAGTTTATTTTTTTAGTTATTACTTGCTGCAATCTTGATATTTATTTAAGGGCTTCAACGCGAGCAAAGCCGTGGGTATAAGAAAACTTTATAATGAAATAAAATATGTGAAGTTTAATTTATAGCTAGATGAGCGATGTATACTCATATATCAGAGGAAAATAAGGCTTTTCGTAAAAATCACACGAATTTTTACTTCAACATGCTATACGTGTTGATCTGCAAATTTATGATTTTAAAAATAAATTTTACACACTTTTGTACGTTTGTTTGTAGAAAGCATTTTACGGTTCCATGTTTGCTAAATATGAATTTTTGCTTTCCTGGAATTTAGTGCTTTTGTCGTTCAAAATAATGGTCATTTTGCAATATGCGGTTTCTGTTAGCAGTGTGCTAATTCCTACTTTTCTTATCAAAAAGTAAACTTGGTACTGTTGATAAGTTTACTGCCTCTCGGATTTTACCGTGTTTATGGAAATTATTACTTTCCTTTTCAAGCTTAAGGATGCTGTAGTCACGGGAATATTGCGTTGGTTGATGGGGTTAAATCTTGCTATTTCACTCATGCCTAAGGACGTACGACTAATAAATACTTAAGAACGATTTTTAACACTAAATTAGTTTCGTGCAAAGTTTTTCTGAAACAGATCATGAAAAATATAACAAGAAGGTTTACACTCAAAAGTTTGAAATTTTGCAACTCGAAAGAGCGCAAAGGGCAAAAAACTGACCACATTCCCGCATTGAATAGCGATCGCAAATCTCTTCGTGAGACATGAAGTGGCCCTCTTGTCATCAGCACAGTCGATCAAACGTCGGAACAATTGTTTTTTGGCACTGTTTTAATTTCAAAAATCTTTTTCTTATATTATTTTTGGGAATCCGAGTCAGTTACCAACGTTGTTTCAAAAATGACTGAAGTCTACCAATCTCTATGGGATCTTATCATTGTAACCTGTAAATTAATTCAATTAAAAAAAAAAGATTTAGCTGTCGACTACTCAATTAATTAGCACGCCACTCCATTTAATTACGTCACGGGAATGGGCTTCTCATAGAATTTCTAACTATTGTTCCCGTAGACCCCATGACCCTCGTCGCCACCCGACAGATTGGTCACGCGTATAACTTGACTCTAAAGGGTTCATTTATAATCGCGGTTATGCGACTATCAGACTTTCGTCTTGACTTTTAAGAAACTGTCAATGGAGCAAGATTATAAATATAAATTCTTTACATACAGTATAAGTATACATATATTGCATGTATATATCTAAAAATTAAGTAAGATTAAAATGAAATCTGATTTACTGTACACCACAAAAAGTACTCAAAAACAGATAACACAAGAAAACAAATATAACAGTGGTGACCAAATGACGGTCTTATCGCTACAGATCTCTTCCAGACGACCTTTGAGATTCCCTCGTATACGTGTTTTAATACTTATTCAAAGTTTATAATTTTACTTTATGTAAAGCTAATTTCGTAATTCTGAACCCTGAACACACTAGGATAGATAACTTGCTATGTATTAAACTCAATTCCTTAAAACCCATTTTTTCTCATATCAATACTTATTTGTTCATCTATCATTCGTGCCACAATTGTTTTTAACATTGATAGTAAGGATTCAGATATCCGAATAAAAACGCTAAATACGTTGTTAGTTTCGTCGGAATTCTATTCCAGATCCTGTAAGATAATAGGGGTGCTATTGCCTTACAGGACTTAATTTCAGCGTGGCTTAGTTTAAACAAGAATACCGCAGCTCCAGCCCTGTAACAGAAACGGAAGCTGTGGTCTTCTGACTTGAATTTACGAAATATTTCCGCTTTTTAACATTTAATTAGTAATTTATTTGTCACTACTTATTTAATGCATAGTATTTTAATTTTTGATATAAGTTCCATGTTTATATACCCTCATATTCCGCCGTTAAGCATTACTTGTGTTTTGATTGGAGAGGTGCGGTTGCCGGCTACACTTTGAAGCGAGGCATCTTAGTCCTTAGGAGTAGCAATAGATAGAGTAGTATGATAATAGATACGTTCGAGCTCAGACTTCAATCGTGCTTGTGGTTGTACGTGAATGTCTATGGGCTGCAACTACTTAACATCTGGTGGTTTACATGCTCGGTTGTTACTCCTCTCACATATATTTTTTTATTTTCTTTAAGTAAATATACATATAATATCGATAGTACATTTTTAGTTAACAAAAATTAAATCTTCCTCTAAGTTTTTGGTTCATTATGTTTAAAAATGAGCGATTTAATGTAACTTTCAAATTGTGTACTATAACCTAGTCGCAAAATCGCAACTTGGAACCTCAGTTATTTGTAAGGCCTAAGTTAATGTAAGTTGCTTTTTGCATGTAACCGCGAACCAAGTTAGTGGAAGTTGGAGTTGGGCCCGCTGTTAGTTCGTCTGATGCTGTTAGCAGTTTTTGTGAAACCGCAAATGTTTGAAGTTCGATTGAAAGATGACTCCGCAAATCTTGTTTAGGCCTGAATTTCGAGAGATTTGTTTGTTTATGTTTTATACCCTAGAACAGTTATGTAGCAATTTGGTATCGTCTAAATATTCTGGGCTTAGCTAGTAAGTTTGATTAAATTATTTCATTAATTTGTAATATAGTAGAATCGAGTCTGTTACTGTTTCGAAACCGATTTGTAGTATAAAGTCTTGCGTTTTGTTAAAAAGTACGATTTGCTGGATCACTTACATATGAGAATACATGGTCGTCAAACGCATTACGTTTAGGTAATAGTGGCTGGTTACCATCAGCTGGACTGCATTACTGCAGCTAAAACACATATGAAACATCAAAATTATTTTGTACAGAACTATACATTACTGTGTGATATGTTTGTTAAGTATGATATATACACACACGTACCCATAAACACACACCCACATAAATATAAAAACACACTCACACAGCCACACACGAATATACATATATATACAGATACAGATGGACAAATTTATTCAATGTTTGTAAAATATGTCATAACTTACAAGACACAAAAACATACCTTGAAAATTAAGATGACTTAATTTTTTTAATCAATAATTCCTGTAATACGGGATGGCGAAGCTTCGCCACTTTAATTGCCGGTCTGTCGTATTAGTGTCGTATTATTGTTATGTCTGATTATGTCTCTGAAGGGCATTTTGCGTTCCCAACGCGACGTCCGCCATTTCACTTTTCTCACAAAATGTATATTAATATACAGTGAGTCCAAAAAGTACATGAAATCTAGGGTACAAAAACATTCCCTTTCTGCAATAGATTAGTTAGGCTTTTAGAGATAAAAGTTAAATTTAGTTAGCGTTCTTAAAATAAAACAAAACAACAGATTGCCATGAGGTCATCGATACTCGCCATCCACGATCGACCAGAAACTAATTTGTGCCCAAAACTAAATTCGTTTGTAAACTAAGGTCAAGCGATCAGTGTGACCCAAAAGTTGGGAACACCTGGTGACTTAGTGATGCAACTTTAATACAAATTTGGGTCCGAATTCCCTAATTGACCTCAAGTGCTACGTGACTTAAGATGTTGAACTTTCCTTAAATTATGGAGGATATCCTTGGAAATTTACGAGGAACCTCTTCATTTCCATACAAAAAGTATAGACCCTTGATCCAGGGAGGCAAATGCTACTTACTGGAAATGACATTAAGAATTTTTTGAAGCTCACGCACGCGAATCGAACAAAAGTAACGCAGTTAAAATTCGACCGGGGAGATACAACCGCCTCCCTCATAATCCGCCTCAAAGCATTACTCGTGTTTCGGTTGGAGAAGTGCGGTTGCCAGCTACACTTTGAAGCGAGGTGACCATCTTAGTCCTCTGTAGCTACGTATCTACGTTCGAGTTCAGATAAGATTTCAGACGTTTTTTTGGTTGTACGTGGATGTCTATGGGCTGCGATTACCTTAACATTAGGTTGTTTGCATGTTCGTTTGCTACTCTTTTTACATATAAAAAAGTCGAATCTGATTCATTGTTTTCTATAATAATTCTTGTTTCTTTTTTTATTACTCAGATGATATGTAATAACAGATGTATTCATCTGTCAGGGTTGCCCAGTCCGGATCCTGCGGCTCCCGGAATTTTAAGGGCTGAGCATGAACAGGGTGAGGTTTTTTTAGTTAGTAAAAATCTGACATACCCTTTCGTCCTGGCTCTGGGCGGAAAGGATCACTTGGTGATTTTCACATTCAAAACAAAAAAAATAAAAATGTGTATTTCCATCTCATGAAGCCTTGGTTCTAAATGTAGATATAATTTTAATAGGTCCGATTCAATGGATTTTCCATTACGAGTTTTGTGCGGTACTCAAGGCCTCGCACTCTTCGATATAGCGGACTGTATATTGTAAAAGTGTAGGAGATATGACACAA
>DWON01006715.1:0-13623 GCA_018251015.1 Phocides pigmalion okeechobee
CGTACAGCCCTTAATGAGCCCGCTATCCCCCCTCCAACCCCGCCATTCCGCGGACTTAAAAACGCACCCTCGTATTAAACGACAGGAAATGTTAAAATTTCTTTTAAAAGACGAACATACGACGGACGGATCAACAACAGTGAAACGAGTAACCTCATACAATCCTGAAATGATTATTCATTGCTCCCTCACTAAGATGCACAGGAAATACATTTCATTCTAACATTATGACTAATTAGACGGAGCTTTTTTAAAAAAATATATAAGACTGTGACCTACAGATAAAGGATTAAAGGATTATATATAGATCTAAGAGAGTACACATTACCATCACCGTAAGACTATAAAAATTAATAAAGCGTCTATTAATAAAGAGGATTGTTAATGATTTGAAACAGGCAAGGCAGTCGGACAAATATTAACGGATTGACAGTTTCATTTGCCATATATATTTCAACGATAATCTTGAAACAGACCAGAAATAGATTTGTTGTTGCTTCTCCCCATTATACCAATGAAATTAATAAGCTATTGTTTCGACACCAAGACCGATACGCGACTATTTAGAAAGGATTAAGAAAGCGTTACATGCAGGTACCGAGATAATTAAACTAAAGCTCGTTAATTGATTTTTTAATTATTTTTTATATGCAGCTACACGAATGTCTAACTATAGTCTTGAAAATCAAGTCAAGGATTAGTAAAGCGACAGTTTAAAAATATTATGAAAGCGTGACATGCAGACAATGCAGGAGGACAAACAGTTACAAACTAAGGGTTTTATTTCCCGTCTATGTTTAGACAAAAATCAAAATATACTCTTAGAAATACTACTCATTACCATACCATATAACTCGAAGGTTAATAGAGCGACCATTAAAAGAGATCGACAAAAGTGATACATGCTTAGACGAGAATCTAAGCGCAATCCAGAAATATGTAGTATGTAGTGTGTACTTTGCCCCTCCACCGTAAGACTCATAAGGAATTTAATGCGATAAGTAATGTTAGGCCACAAACACGAAAAAGCGACCGTGGTAAACGAATTATAAAAGCAAGGCATGCAGGCTCGATAGGGTCTGGAGGACCTCTTGACGGCGTCGAGCGAGCCGGACGCGAAGTCGACGACGCCGGCCGTGGGGCGCGCCACCAGCCCCACGGCGCCCATGCCCAGCCCCTTGAAGAAGCCCTCCACGCCCTGCTCGCGGGCCCCCGATATCGGCTTCGTGAACACGCCCGTCACGCCGTCCACCACGCCCTAGTGTCACGTCACACTTCACTTTCAGTGCCATTAAAAAAAAGGTCTTGAAAAAATAATGTTTGAATTTGAGTACTGATATGCAGTTTTTTTTTTCATAAAAAAGAACTACGATGAATTTGTTTCTTAACATTGTAAGGTGATTGACAAAATCATTTTTTATATAAAAGAGCTGTCATGAATTAAATACTTAAATTTGAACAGTGTCTAGAAAATTCATACAAAAAAAAACACTAATTTTAATTTAAAATGTAGAATATAAAAACATTCGAAACATCAAAAACTAAAAAATAACAATTATAAACCATTGAAACATTTAAATTAAAAAAAATGCAATACATAAAGAACATAAAGAATTTTCACGAACGTCTATAGAAATTTACATAAAAAATTATATTCTATAAAATAATGTATGGAATTATGCATGTACATACCATAACAAGTCCTTTACCACTTCTCGCCAAGCCTTCTTGTAGGTTGGCGGGCGGTTTGTTGATATTGTCGCGTCGCCGACGTTGATACTCCTGTATACATAACGTACTAAATATTATAAAATGTTGTTGAAATGAATTTATATTGACTTTCTAAAATATGAAAAATAATTGAGAATTGTATTTTATAAAAACGTATTTACGTAAAACACAAGGTTATAAATAATACGTAATTAACGTTAATGTTTATTTTCCTTCTCCACTTTCGTCGTCTCTTGTTCCCATCTATCTCTCTCTATTTCTTATTCTCTCTCCCCTCCACTCCCTATTTCTTCTGCTTTCTAGCTTCTTCTCCCTTTTTTTCTTCTCCTCTTCTCTTACTCCCTCCCTCTCTTTCATTATGTTTATCCCCTCCCTCACTTATGTTTACCCCCCCTCTCCCATTATGTTTATCCTCCCCTCCCTCATTATGTTTATCTCCTCCCTCTCCCATTTTGTTTATTCCCCTCCTTCTACCATTATGTCCATCCCCTCTCTCCACCATTATGTTTATCCCCATTTGTCAGTCCCGTCTCGACGTACGTGTACCCGAGCGCAGGCGCACCTTGTCGAGCGAGAGCGCGGCCAGCCCGTGCCCCATGGCGCCGGTGATGCGCGACACGGCGCCGGCCGCGCCGCCCACCGTGTGCCCCACGAGCGAGCGCACGCCCAGCAGCAGCCCCTCCGCGAACTCGCCCGGGCCCTGGATCGCGCCCTGACGCACACGGACAAATTATTTTAACACTACGACAGATATACTTTTTTAACACTGCATAAGCGTATGACGTATCTGGCAGATTCTATTTTCGATCAAGCATGCATCTAAATAATAATTCATACTTTTTTCCAGGTATAAGTGTTTGTGTATTCTAAGTGTTTTGTATTGATCCAAAACACATCAACCAAGTGGCGAAGCCTAGTGTGGGGCCATGAGTGTAAAAATGTTACTTATTTATAAATAGATACCAGTAGCTCCACGATACCGAACGAACGATAAAACGGAACGAAAATTAATCATAAAACTACGCCCAAAATTAGCTCCTCGCTTCATCTAGTACAAGCAACTTTTCTTCAAAGCAAATCTCTTTATAGTCATCACAATGGCTTCATCAGAGCTTTGCATTACAAATTCTCCTATCTACCATCTCTAAATCAAAAACCATCAAACTTAATAACAAACAAACAAGAACTTATTATGAAATTATAAAATATTTATTGCATGATTTTATTCGTCTATATGTTTACATCCCCAGTAAAATAATAATATTGCAATATTTACGTTTATATTACGTGGTAATTTATTGGGTTTAAAAAGAGTTCTGTAAAGAATCTACTTTGAATAAAAATATTTTGATTTTGATTTTGATTTTGATTTTTGATTTTTATATTTTTTCGGTATGCAAAAGCACTGCTATACCAAGTATAACATACAGAAGCGATTTACCGCACATAACCTTACCTGGAAGGGTTCATAGAAGAGATCCTCAACACCCTTCTTCAGGCCGATAACGAGTCCGTAGGGGTTCCCGATGACGTCCAGCCCCAGCACCAGCACGTACAGCTGCTTCAGCGCCTGCCCCGTGTAGTGGCTTTGCACCTGGCTTATCAGCTCCTTCTGCGAGAGGAACTCGTAGTTTCTTTCGTAGTACGATAATCTGTTGCAAGTAAAAATATGGCTAAGTAATGAGACAAATATAAATAGTATCGCCTGTAAATTGTTATGCTTAAAAATTATACTTAGTCACTTATTGACTTTGCTTTTTCATAAAATGAGAGCTATGAAAAAGCATGCATATAAATTGTCACTGCCACCTATGAATATCCACAAATTACACCCTAATGTACATAAAATTAGAGCCAAGAGGATAAAAATTTAAAAACCAAATACGCACGTCGTTGCGTTAATATCCCGAAACTCAACTTTACAGAGCTTTTATAATCAATAGGTTTTATGATCAATAACGTTATTGTTCTTGAATACACATACAACCGGCGTAACCAGCTAAGTTCTCACGAGTAGGTACATATATTTATTATATGTGGATTGTAGAGAACGATGTTAAGTAGTTACTGCAGCCCAGCGTCACCCACAATTAAACAGGACTAAAGTCCTATATGACGTCGTAAGCACATAGGTTGCTACTCCTGAGGACTAAAATTATCGCCTCCCTCTTTAGTGTAGCCGGCAAAAAATATTATATACGGCCTCGCACCATGACCTACATACTAATTCGATAAAAAAGATGCAGTGTTAGTAATATGTCGTATTCGAACCACGAACAATTTTATCGCCTCAGAAATATTTTATAGAATTCATTTACTGAATGACCACTTACTTGAACACAACATCGTTCATGTCTGTCAACGTGACGCCTATACTTTGCAGAACTGTTCCGACAAATGTCGGCAACTGAGTCGCACCACCCAATGAGAATGATACGTGTACCTGTATAAAAATGAAAAATTTTAATTTTAGTACAGCAATATTGTCGAAAAATTATAATAAACGATATCTTTGTATTGTAATGTTAGCTTTGGGCCGAAATTATCTAGTTTTTCTAACTATAGGGTGTAAGGGTATTCGATTTTCCCACTATAGTCTGACATTATCAGGGGATGTGCTGACTGATCTGATTATTTAAAAAAATGCACAATATATAATATGATTTTGAGCACTGGACCAAAATATTAACTCGAGGTTTTATTTCCGCTGGCAAGTTTTGATATCTCGAAGATAAATACATAATAACACTTCCTTTCACGACGAAGGATATCTTTATGCCTATGATAATGCCTTAAAAGCATCAAAGATGTGTAAAGTCTATAACACTGTGCTTTTCCAGCGCGTTTTTTTGTTAATGCTCATTCTAAGAGGTGGCATGTCTAGCAGTTAAAGTTTAACGTTAATAATAGTAACAATTACCAAATTTAATCGAATAAGATAATTAATTAGAAAATTACACTACACTTACCTTAAGTGGCGAGAGATGTAAATTGTCATAGAAGTTTTTGAGATCAGATGCGACACCCATCGCGGCTAAAGCCTCTAAAGGCTGGCCAGCTCTCTCCATGTCCATTTGGAATGCGTCCAGCTAAAATTAATAACAGCATTACATTTCCGTTTTAGCAAACAATGCAGTAATGTCGCCACTATCGATGATGGTGGTAGATACAACCTTCACAGTAGAAAATATTTGAAGTTACACGCGTGAAGTGAATTAGGAAATAATAGGCAGATGGGAGGTTGATACTTACATAGAGAATGAAGGAAGTTAAGGGAAACGCGAAAAGAGTAGAAAGAGATCCAGAGAGAGTGTAGAGATAACAATGAAAATGTAATGGAATAAGTGAGGAATGAAATACTTAATGGGAGAACAAAGAAGAAACAATGATTAGGGTTATAGGGAAGAGAGTGAATGGGGGCTATATAACTTACCGCTTCCTGTTCTGTGAGAAGTTTCTGCGGGAACATGCCCATTAGCGCGTTGATGAGCCCCATGTCCACCTTCACGTGGAACTCCTGGATTAACACCTTGTAGTACTTGTACTGTCGCACCTTGCTGTGTTCCATTATACGTTCTACTATAGACAGCTCGATGAAGGGTTTCATGCCTACAGTCAAAAATATCGATATATGTATACTAAGTCGCTGAGTTTATTAATAGGAAGATCCCAAAAAATATTTACTATTCTACGAAAGGAACATGAACAAAGTAATAAAATAGATTCTTGATTTATAATAAAATGAACAGAGAACGGTCTTTGTACATGAAATATTCCAAAGAATATTTATCATTCTTGAGAATTAAGATAGTCATCTCATTTGCAAGTCACCCAGTAACCACATCTTTCTACCGAAACGCCAAAACTGCTTCACATTAGAAATGGGTGTAGTGATGGTATCTCCCCTGTCAAACCATAAAGCTTTTACTATCTTGCAAACCTAACACTGAACCTCTCTCAATCTATCTAAAGGCTTGAGAGTGTTGGAAGATCAATAGGTTTCCCACATTTTTGATAAAATTGTCGAAAATGTTTGAAATCTCTTCATCTTTCTAGAGAACTCTCAGTCTAAATATTGGGAGCGGAAGGGAAGTCGACAATGAGAATGAGAATGGTAGCTGACCGCTGGGGTCGTCGTTGGCGATGGACTTGGGCGGCGGCACGGGCGCCAGCACGACGGGGAAGGTGGGCAGCGGCAGCTGCTGGTCCACCTGCAGGCGGTGCAGGCGCGCGTGCAGGCGCCGCGAGTGCGCCGTCAGCCCGCACGCCGCCCACAGCCCCGGCTGCAGCGTGCGCCGCAGCAGCCGCGCCTGCGGCCGCACCTGCCGCATCTCCTCGAAGTCCACCTGCCATCGTACACCACATTTATTATCGAATATACAATTTTAATCATTATAACTTACCGTAAAACAAATCATTTGTATTTCAACTGAAAAAATGTAGATGGCGACTACATCTATCTTAATTGTCATAAGCAACAGCCCATCTACGTACGACATCAGACAAAATATGCTGTTTGAAATTGTATGTAAATGTCCCCTAGCTATAGTGACCACTTAATAATAGGTAGTCTGTATATTAATTAGTAAAAAAAACGACATACATTTTCTATTTTCCAAAAGTTCTAATTCTTTACTTTAAATATTCCAGAATTCTATATGGACATGTACAGACTTTACCAACTTCACACTTCCTTAACCAGTAACTTTGAAGAAAAACACTGTAAATATAAGTTCTTTGGCACATTTTTGACAAATATTAATATTTTTTCATTTAAATCAGTGGCATGTACCATAATAAATTTAATCAAATACCTCAGTCTTATCGTCAATTTGCACTTTCGGAGACACTGGATTATCGCTGACCATCTTCTCATTCAAATATCTCTGATAGGCTTCTTCCAATTGGATAAGTTTCGGACCCTCAATCTTCTTGTATCGCCGCGCTCCCAACTTGCATTGCTCCCAAATTATACCAGAACTACGAACATAGAATGTATAAACATTACGTAAAACAGTGAATATCAAGTCTTATGAAGTTCTTTTTAACAGAATTTTTTACTTACATAATAGCTAGCAGAAAACATCCGCTAAATTTTATACTTATTCTCTTACCATTATATAAAGAAGAAACGTCTATCCGTTTCTTAATTTGTTTGTGTTACTCATAGTTGTCGTTGAAAACATATACATAGAGTGCCTGAGCCACTACTTTCGTTATGTATTAATACAGTATATTATTTTAGAACTGAGTAACAACTAAATGTAATTATAGTTAACATAACCACTTTAAGTAATATTTTACAAGCAATTTTATACGGGTTATAGCAGGTATCTAAGCTTATATTGCGCATACAAAGCCGCAAGTTAAGTGGCTTCACAATCAATATGCATAGGTCTCAATAGAAGATGATATCCAATCTCGATGATGATATCCAATCTAATCCACATTAGCCTCTACTTTAGTAGCCTCTATTTTGTTAGTACAAAAGAATCCTGAGGCGGTCACTAGCGGCAGTCTCTGAAGAAAAATATAGTAGCTTACTCACTTAGATATACTGATGTAGACGATCTCGAGCTGCTCGGGGTCGTTGACGAGCGAGAGGCCGAGCCCCTGCATGGACAGCACGAGCTCGGTCTCCACGAACTCGGCCTCGCCGATGGTGTGCGCGCCGCTGGCCAGGATGGGGTCCTCCGTGAACAGCACCACGCGCTGCAGCCCGTCCAGAAACGACACCCACCATATGCGCTGCGTTTCGTTGATCCTGATACAGTAGCAAATGCGGTTTGCTGCTGATCGTATATGAAGAAAATGGTTTTGCCTGGTAGTACTACTATTAGTACTTAGTACTGCTAGTAGTACTAATACTACTAATATACTATTAGTACTACTAATAATAGTACTACTGGTAATGATGATTTAAAGTTCAACAGGGACAGTTCGCTGCTCTTATAATCCGTCTTAAAGAAATTTTTGTGTTTCGATTGCCGTGGAGCAGTCGTCGGCTACACATATAAATGAGATGATATTCTCATATATAGACGCTAACGTCTATCTTCTATTTATAACATTAATTGTCATAAACATTGGTACCACTAAAATGAATACTCACATGAAATCACCAATTCCATCTTTTCTTAATTCATCTTCTATTTCCTTCTTCTTGTAACCCTCAAAAATAAGTATTCGAGGTCCGGCAGGATTGTCCCATGTATACAGCATACGATGCATTGAAGGAATTTCCCTAAAATAATAATAGATAACTCATAAAATCTTAAATTTTAATACATTGTAATTTGAAACAAATATCTTATATTTACTAATTCATATATTAACTATAATTACATAAATCACGTTAACTTTTTAGTTTATTATTATTATTTAATCCGCGTTTTTTGTGCCGTGTTTCTTTTTTTACACGGCGATTAAAGTGTTGCTTTCTTTGTTAAATAAATTATATTACTTACTTTAATTAAACTTGAACGATATTCATTGTAAAATTAAAATATGTTACAACGAATAATTCTTACAATATTACTATATTATTACAAAAAGTGTTAATAATAGGACACGTTTGTTTGCTGCGAGTGCTGTCACCTGACGTTGACGTTCTCCTTCTCGTAGACGGTGACGGCGTGCGGCGAGTAGTTGACGAGCAGCGCGGGCGCGTGCCCGTCGCGGTACTGGCGCACCGTGATGTACGTGCCGCCCTCGCTCAGCTGCACCTCCACGTGCAGCCCGCCGTACTACACGCAATATAAGTAATGCACTTTAACTTTGTCTGTCTCTTTGTGTATACTTTACAGGTGGCTGAACTATAGATCGATCAGGGAGATACCGTTGCCTTCGTAATCCGCAGTGAAGCAAATATTGTGCTACGCCATAGGAAAAGCGCGGTTGCAGAATACACTTTCAAGTAACTCAACGATTAAATTCTAGGAGTAGCATTGTATCCACGCACGACATTACTTCTGTAGACGTCAAAGGACTGCTACAACCACCTAATACTAGGTGACCGCATAGTAATTTTCCGTTTTTCTCACATAGACCATTTGTGATGTGGGACTATAAATGTTCATTTGTGGCGTAGAACGTGCATCTGTGTTTCAAAGGGTACTAATAACAAAATCCCTAAAGCAGCATTTATATATTAATGCAAGCGGAGTGACGAGGTCCATCTCGCGTACTTACCACGTTGTTGAGCTTCAGGCACACGCTGTGCTGCTCAGTGTAGAGGAAGGGCGCGGCGTGCTCGGCGGAGCAAGCCACGCGCAGCACCAGCAGCTTGTCCTCCTTCTCGATCATCGGCCACAGCGGCGCGCTCGAGTTTTGGTCCACCTATTGTTTACTTTCTATTAGGTTTTCAGCTGACCAATTAAATAATTTGAGTGCGGCGCTCATAAATTATTTTAAGTCAGCACTGCGGGAGGCGGCGCTAAACTGGAGCTTTATTTCTTTAGAATGAAGATGCATCAAAAATTCACCGAAATAATGTATTTTTAGCATCTGTGTAGCATTTACGAATACACGGATGTAATGTGCACCCGCAGTCGTGCAATTAAGAATAGCACTTGTGTTCGCCCACAATCCATACAGATTCATACGTACGCAACAGGGGTTGTGTACGTACGAATCTGTATGCAATGTACAAGGCGCAACCTTCTTGCGCCAAGTAATACATAGCAGTACAACGCCGCAGGGAAAGTGTTAAAAAACTAGATGTTAAGTACATTTCGATAAAAACCATGACTTATCATTATTTCATGTTGATTCGAGTTTTTGCACATACGTGTGCAAATACCATTTTTATGTTTATTATTTACTGTCGTCCTAACAGCACTGTAATTTGTACCTATAATTGAGGTTCCACTTATCTTGTTTAATTTCTTTATCTTGTGTACTGTTTCTGTATGTTGGTGTTAACTTTGTTGGTGCAATAAATAAATAAATAAATAAATAAATTAAATGTAAAAACATATATAATACTTAAGAGTAAGCGAAATAACAAAACATTAAGAATAACATTCATAATGTATTAATAAATTCAAATTTAAACAGTAGATTAAATTGTGCCTATTTGTCCTTATAATATATTAAAAAAAATATATAAAAATTACATATAATTTTTTGAAAATATTTTTATTCAAAGTATATTCTTTACAGAACTCTTTTTCAACGTCAATAAACTACCACCGACTCGTAAGGTGTTTCGTTTTGGAGAAGAGTCGGCGAAAGAATCTTCAATAAAATTATTAAATAAAAATATAATAGTAATGTAACATTTACCTCCTGCCATGGATCTGCTGATCTATGTAACTCTTGATATTGTATGGGGAACGGACACTCATTGAGGATAAGGAAGAAAGGTGTGAATATAACCATCTTGGTCAAACTGTTGAATGTCAGCTGATTTGTAACTGCCACCTGGGAAAAAATACTTGGAATGTAAAAATAATTTCCGCACATACTTTACTAAAATTTGAAAGTTAAATTCTGCCAATTGTAATATCAATGAAACGGAATGGTCCATCAATACAAATTCAATTTATTCTTTATTATTTATTTTTGATTCTTTAGGCCAAACGGCGTAAATATGTATGTCTCACTAAGCAGTGAGATTACGTATTTGTTCCGCTTGGATTTGAACCCCGTGGGGTACGCGTGCCAAAAAATTTTCAAACAAATAGTACCACGTTTGATCGACGCTGCCGGTGACAAGAGGGCTGGTTCATATATCGCGCAAAGAATTGCGATTGCTATCCAGCACAGGAATGCGGCTAGTATTCTTAGAACCGTGCCGCATGGGCACGGACTCCCTTTAGATTGTTTAAGTTAGGTTTTTATTATAATTCGTTTTAATATTTTCATCGTTGTAAATATGAAAATAAATTTTAGTATATTACATTACAAATGGCCACAAAAAACATATCGAACTAGAGCACATTACTCAATACTACTTTACATGTAAAAAAATGTGCTAAGTTCAAACTAGCATAATGTCATGTTCGACGTTGAAAACAAAAATGAATCTGAATGATCTTTGAAAGTCTTTAGATGCATGAATAGAATCTTTTTTTAATGACGTCAAATTTTGTCCAAAAATTTCTGCACGGGTAAGTTTCATACAAAAGAAGTAATGACGTTCAAAAAGTTGTAACATTAATTATAGTTGGATATATATTTTGAGAATTAAATTTGTGCCAAGATACTTAAACCTTTTTAAAAAAGGATCATGAAAAGTTTTGACGATTAAAACACATTTGATCAACATTGAAACTGGAACATAATATGTATAGTACTGTACCTGATAAGTCCTGCCCTCATTCTTGCACAGAACCACACCGGAGCTCCCGGGCACGTCCAGGGAAAACTTATCGGACCATTCACCAAACTCCACCCTTATGGCCGCCTTCTTTTTACCGAAGAAGTTCTTCGCACGGAACGAGAACAATATGGGCTCCTTATAGTCTTTCGGGTGGAATATCACGTTACCAGTTTCGTCAACGTTCTGAAATTAAAGTATTTCTTTAATATTTATAACACGTAAATACCGTATCCCGCGATGATCAATCAGCGAAGACATAAATACCCTTAAATAGGGACGAATGCTATCTTATGGAGCAAAGCACGCGACACATCTGGTGTCATGCCATAGAAGTTATAGCATTGTATTATATAATATAATAGATTTATAGTAGCTGGAAATTTTATTATGTTCTACAGATAGGCACATGTTTATGTTTAGAAAATGTTTAAAAACATGTGGCATAGAACATATTCCAGTTTTTAAGGCCGTTCGATAAACGCATTAATCTTATTGTTTAAAGTACACACATAGTGAAGTATACTTCAGACCTCCCCTATATGTGAGGAGATAATGTCCTGAAGTAGGACACAGAAAGGGTTAAATCCAAAGGTTTTTCCCGAAGCCCACCTATCAGAATTGTCTGCATTATATGTACAAAGTGATTTATTATTATCACCTACCAATACTAAAAATAAACTGTGTGCATTCGTAATCAAGAGGCATTTACAACTAATTTACGTGACATAATACGAAACCGATCGTAACGAATACGTACATAATATCATGCCATTCATGCAATATGGTGATAAATGAAAGGTGATATCAAACGTATAATGTAAGCGACATATATATGAAAATAATCGATACAATATATATTTTAAAATTAAGGTCATAACTCTAAAACGCAAAACAAACGTACTGAGCATAATTCAATTTAGACATCTCAAAATTGTTATGTATATTTTTTCTATAATTCTCAGATATAATTTCTCAAATTATACTCACTACCACCCAAGATCATATTTTAAAATAGCGTAATTTACTAACATTTAGATTGCGTATATATAAATGTTCTTAGAAACCAAACCCAATGAAGCTTAACCATAGAATTGTGCCCATTACCAACTAAGGAAATGCTAAATACTCACTTTGATAGGAAATAATATTTTGTGAACATCACAATAAGGTGAATATCGTGTTGTAAGGGGTGTTTGCACTCACCGGCGTACGTGAAGTATACCGTCTAATAAATTTACTGCAACATGAATGCTTAATCTGGAAGTTACATATAAATAAACTACATTACACTGGTGCTTGGGATCACAATGAGTGCACTCACCAAATACATAGAAATTATTACAATATATCTATAATAAATACAATATATCTGTAATAGTAATGCGCCGGTTTGTTTAATGTATTTATCCATGGATACGAATATGAACTCAGCTTTACAAAGTATAAAGACTATAAAGATATAATATATAGATAATATATTATATATTTGTAGTCTAGATATAATAATTCATATCTCATAACATACCGTATTGGTAAATCAGTACAATAAAAATATTTAATATTTAATTTGTGTAAAATAGGGGAATTTAAAAATTACATTTATTTTAAATTGTATTTCAAAATATTTAATAGTTCTCTGCAATAAGAATTTCCTACATGTAATCAAATTTAATAACAAAAAGGATCCGTTCAATATCTGCCAAAGTGACGGATACGGATCTTTTCCTCCTTCACAAATTCGCAGATAGGGATATCCGGCGCATCACTTCTATAATAATATAGTACTACTATCTATATGAACGTAAGCTTTAGAATTATGACCCTACGGAGCATGCTGTCTCATACCTAAATACCTGTTACAAGAAACCAAAAAAATATGCAATATAATTTGCGATGACTTGTTAAGTCGCAAAGCTAATGAACTTATTAAGTATTAAAAAATAATATGAACGAAAAAGTTAAATGAAAAACATCTATGTCAAAGAAATGTTAGACCATCTCAAAGGTACCTTGTTGGGGGTTCCGGACTCTTTTTCTGGTTTCTTTGATTTCTGCAACCATTGAATGTTTTAAAACCAATTGATTGTCTCGATCTATTGTTACGGTACCAATGTACTAGTGTACACAAATATGACAGAAATGAACACACACATTTCAAGCATTAACAAATTTTAGTAAATGATTTGTTGGACATGAAATGTACAAAAATTAGCACTGATTACTATATTTTTCTACATCTTTGATATGTTGTTGAAATATGTTTGTATGTATGTAATGTAAATACTAACGGTAACAATCTCGAAGAGAATACGATACAAAAAGTACATATTTGTGTATTTTATTCAATGCTTCTGTCACTGTGTTTTGAAATTAATTTCTATGTATGCCCCAAATTACGATATTAACATAAAAATATGATAAAAACTAATACTTCAACTGAAATAAAACAAACTTGTGTTAAAGAAATGACATGGCAACATTTGCATTTTGTTTTTTTTTATTGTAAAAGAGTAAGAAACGGGCATGCAGGCCACCTGATATTAAGTGGTCACTGCAGCCCATGGACA
>DWON01006716.1:0-13620 GCA_018251015.1 Phocides pigmalion okeechobee
ATGTGTATCCGGCAACCACACCTCCCCAACCGAAACACAATACATGAAGAACATGTTGCTTTACGGCGGGTTGTGAGAGTGGCGGTGGTACCGCCCCGGGCGAGCTCTAACGGCTCTACCACCTTAAAACGTTATATTTTCGAACAGTTTTCTGTTTAAACGCGCTAAGCAAAACTAATACACATATTTAACAAAGTAATTTTGAATTTGATCGACCACGTCTCGAAGCTATGTTTAAAGGAAATTGCAATATTTTAAAATATTCCCCGGCAATAGTATTGTCCTCTTGCCATTCAGTTACGACTCAATATCAAGTGAATAATTATATAAATAATATTTGTCTATAAATACTAATACTAAATGAAACGACAATCGTATTTTATGCAACCGGTTGACCTCGATAACAAAGTTTCAAGGAATTCATTTAATACTGCAAAATCTAGTTTCTAATATTATCTATACTATGTTTAGTTTAACCAACATGATTAGCGAAACTGCAAAGAAGAACTGAAAAAGAAGAGTAACAAACGAGCATACAAGCCACCTGATCCACGTACAACCACAAACACGACTGAAATCCTATCTGAGGTCGAATGTAGGCACGTTGATACTCCTGAAGACTAAGATGGTCGCTTGGCTTCAAAGTGTAGCCGGCAACCGCATCTCTCCAACCGAAACACAAGTAATGCTTTAAGGCGGATTATGAGGGCAGCGGTGGCACCTCCCAGGTCAAACTATTGTTCTACCAACTATTAGTGTGTTCTATGAAGCTTATAGACATCTACATCCACGCTAAATAGTCAAAAATCTTGCCTGATATTATCCATACGTACGTCGCCTCGCTTGTAAATGTCGCCAGCAACTATATCTCCAAACGAAGTTTTAACTACTTTGTGATGCTTATGAGGTCGACGGTAGCACCTCTCAAATCGAACAATTGTTCTAACACTGTGTGTTGAATAAGAAACATTTTAAAAGGTTGACTGGTAGAGAATGCCTTTAGCATTAATTCCGCCTTTTGTACCACTTTTTGTATTTGGTATAATAAAGAATAAATAAATAAATGTCAAACAATAGTGATATGAGTTTAAACATATCACTAATGAAGAACAATTATGATATGTTTCATTCAAATCGTCTCTTGTAATCTTATCTAAAAATGTTGTTGAAAGGGATACACATAAGTACTTGGCATTGCAATTGAAAATACACTCTCTATAACAAGTGTAATCGAGATAACGGATGACTTGTTAATGGATTTTTCGATTATTGCCCAACTTAACATCGGCGATATGAAATTGAAATTAAATGAATGTCAATCCGAACAATTTTGAAACATTTTTACTGATAAAAATTGAATTAAAAATGTAACGTTTTAAAAAAAATATGTAAACTATGGCTACATTAAGGAGTGATAGGACTGTGTTCATATTCAGGAGGAATGCATGTGTACACTAGAGTGCTAGCCAGTAACAAAATTTTGTGGCCAATTTTTCAGAGTTATATCATGAAACCTTGTGCATCGACTTGCAGTTTCATGGGTGGGATATGCGCATGTAAAGAAAAGAAAAACATCCGCCACCACTGGTAGGTACCATTGTTAATAGCACCCTAAAAACCGCAGGTAATTCACGTGTTTTCATTATACATCTCTCTGAAGCTATTTTACGCGTTATCGCCGGAAACCATGTGATAACGAATTTTTGGCACCTGGCTCATGTACTATATACATAGGACCTCAGATGAAACTGTACTGTTTGAAAGTGAAGTGTAATTGATATGGTCACCGCAGCCCTAAATGGGCTGCAAGCTCGTTTGCTCCTCTTCAAACATAATAACATAAATATAACGTCATGGAACCACGATATAATAAAGCTTTTAGTGAACCGTGTTTACGAATTGGATTTTTTTAAATCATATTCTAAGTCATTATTATCAAGATAGATGCCAAACCATTTTTTATTTATTTTAATTTAGTTGTTTCCGCATTATGCAAATACCACTTGAACGATTTGAATGAATCTTATTTTATTTTGTAACTTTCAAGCCAAGACAACATGTAGAAAACTGTTAATTACATTATATACATATATAGTCTAAAAATTTACGTAAAAATACAGATACAATAACTTAAACATAAACAGATGATCATACTTACTTCTCCCAAATAATAATAGTCGAGTGGCATCTGACTCTCCGGGTAGATGTTCTCCAAGTACCATCTGAAGCTCTTGCACTTGAGGCGAGTACGTAATGCCTTCCGTTCGCTCACGTCCCCAACGGGCACGTTCAATGCTCCTGCTCAAATTATTTTAAAAATAAGAACTACTGTCACAGCATACAAACTTTTTGGAGGTCGAGATGTGTGAATCCACCCTTAGGGGTCATCCAAACCAAAATACAAAATTATTACATGTAACTTTTTTAAGTTGATGCGTGGGGACCTACCTTTACAGGATCCAAGTCATTTAGGACTCAAAAAGGGTTTGAGAAAGAATGTAACAATCAATGTGACATCACGTTTACTTTAAAATATTGTTAAAAATTAAGTGATAATTTATTTATTAATGATTAAATTTAAACTTGTAACATGAAGTGACTATGAAAATGAATTATAATATTAATATTTATTCACGAATATTCCCTTCCTTTCGCTCAGATTTAGTATTATTAAAGGTTATATACGGCCATACTACTGGAAGATCTTAAACTACAATTAAAATATGTTTATTATAACAATATAAGTAATATCACTACACACATGATTAGCCCACACAAATATATTAGTCCAAGTATGAATGACCACACGCATGATTAAAATGAATGAAAATGATGCGTTCATGTTAATAAATTATTTTTATTGTGTTAATTTGATAAATAAATAGATTTTTTTGTAATATTTTTAAATATATTTAGACGTGCATTTTTTATTTAATTCTGTTTATGTTTGATAAGGCATTACAATAAGAATTTTAAAATAATTTGGCAACCATAAACAGCATTTAAAATGTACCACAAATCAACAACAAATGACTTTTTTAATCTGTGTACATCTAAAAAATTAGATTACAGCACAAATTATGTATACTGTACAAATTCAATTCAATTCAATTCAATTCAATGCAATTCAATTCAATTCAATTCAATTCAATTCAATTCGATTTATTTGTCAAAAGTACATGTGATATACGATGTTACAATTAAAGTAGGCATTCCTATGTACTTGTCATTTACTGAAATAAGTAAAATACATGAAAAAGATCATTTGTTGTCAAAATATCGCATTATTGTTAATGTTCCATCATACAAAACTTGATCCCGTTATATTTCATTTAAAGAGAATTTAATAATAAATTGACACGCTTACTCTGAAATTATCGTTTTAGAATTTCATTGACTTTACTAAAATTTTAATAACGTGTTGATAAGCGACATTTAGGAGTAAATTACCAAGACCTAAAATGACCTTGCGAGGCCTTTCCAAACTGTACTATATAATTCGATAAAAATATATTTAAAACCAACTTATGTCGATCCAACGGTATACTTCTTATGATATTCCTCTCAAATTTAATTTTACCACTCGAGATATAATTTTCCAAAACGCTAAAATTAGTTATGGTTATAACCAACTTCTATTAATAAAAACAAGCCTAAACAATTTCCGGTATTTTCAACTTCAAATCTCACGAACTTGCTAACTGCTGTATACTTTTTAAACCCATTATGAACCCATTAAACCACTAAACCACGTTGTACAAATTAAAATGTTCTACTTGTCAGTAACTAACTTGTAATTAGTTACTTTTAGAAGTTTTTTGACTAGATGAATACCTATTACATCACATCACATATAAATTTTAGTTGATTATGGAATGAATGTAACAATTTGTATTAAACATTACGCGGTTAATAACTTTACGTAACTAATTTCGTCACGAATAGTGCATCTGTAACGAAATGATTTTCTCTTACTTTCGAATGAATATTATTTATATTATGACGTCATTGCAGTACAGCACGAGCGTATTTTAATAACGAATTGTTAACGTAATTTTACCTTCTAAGAAATATATGAAAAGACATCCATTAAAGAATGAATAGTACAGTTTTCGATGAAATCATTCTTAATTTCAGAGTATTCGTGTCACGCGATTACCAATTGAGACAAAATTTACGTTATTGACGTGACAACGCCAACCGGCGTTGCCAACGGGTGTTCAACTAAACAACCAATATCCGCGTCAACGAGCATCAATTACGTAACGAGCCGACCGAGTCAAATTGGCTGATAGAAGGATCTCTGCACACTGAACACTGCCCAAATCCAAATTTATTTTAAAAACACTGACCGCTCTTTACATTTCAGCGTCTATTATGGCTAATGACACTTAATGCAAATTTATTTTTATAATTTATCAATTTCGTATTTTATCTTTACTAGATGTAATAATAAAATCATATTTTTCTTATTCAGATGCGGCAAACACACATTGATTGAATTTTTGGTTATCTTGTTGCTTTTTTATATTACTATAAAGTGTACAATAAACAGAATATTGATAAATAGAAAAAATACTATGTCAGCACCAGTACACCCGTTTTTTGCGGATACATTGATCAGCGTTTGTATAAAAACACCCCGCTAAAATATTAAGTACAGCCGGCTGAGGTTAATTTGAGCTAAACTATTTAATTTTTTATTATGAAAGAGTAAGAAACGGGCATGCAGGCCACCTGATGTTGAGTGGTCACTACAGCCCATGGACAATCACGTCCAATCTCAAAAAGAACAGAAGTTCTATTTAAGGATGGACGCGGATGCGTTCCTACTCTTGAGGACTAAGATGGGCGCCTCCAATAATATGTATCCGGCAACCACACCTCCCCAACCGAAACACAATACATAGGGAAGATGTTGCTTTACGGTTATGAGGGTTATGAGGGTGGCGGTGGTGCCGCCCCGGGAAAACTCTAACGGCTCTACCACCTTTATTACACTATTTACGACAAAGTCAATGGTATTGTATTTGAACAATGAATTTGTCATTGGGCACCCGCAAAATATAATTAATACAAAATCAATAGGAAGTTATGATATGGTATGTATTTTGTATAGGATCTTAAAACATAGGTTGCAAATGAATTAAAGTATTTAACCTTAACATGTTATAGATCTTAGACCATTGTCTTCGTTACCTAATTCGATCTAAAGAAATAGTAACGACTATAACGATTTCTCATTTTGTACCCATATCAACAAAATCAAAGTTTAATATCAACAGTTATCAGCCAACTCGACATGATTGGCAAGCATGGATTGATTGATCGATTGATTATTTGCGCATGGATCGTGTCGGCGTCGTAGGTGTGGTTGTGTTGTGTGCGTGGTGCGTGTTATGGACCTGGGTTAATATTGTAGTAGAAATGCTTCCAGTCGTCGAGCCAGACCTCGGCGAGGCGGGCGTTGTTGTGGTTGACCACGCGGCCCGTGCCGCCGGGGAACGAGTAGGGCGTCGTCTTGCGGAACACGTGGCCCACGTGCGAGCACGGCGCGATCTCCAACCGCCCGCCGCACATCCACACCTGCCCCGCCCACCACACCGCTCACGTTACGTGCGACGGCAACTGACAACCCTAATTTCTATCGCGATTATCTACGAATTTGTGACAACCCTAACGCCATCTTTCGCGCTTACAACGCTCACCGTAGTTGATGGACCGTGAGCTTTTTGAAAAAGAACAGTCATTTACTAAACTAAGGTTAATATGAAAGTTAAATTAACTAAGGTTGATATTAAAGTTATTCAAGTTGAGTTGAGACTAAGAGGTAAGATGAATGTTAATAAAGTGCTTCTAACCTCATATTGTCACAAAACCAGTTTTAAAACATAACTTTTATTTTTTACAGATCACGTAACGTAAAAATAAGTATTAATACAGCGACATTTATTTTGTTTTTTTAAATAAAAACCTCTTTTCTAAAAATAAATCTTTTTTAGAATACTCGTAAAACCACTAGTCTAATCAAGCTCTCCCATTCACGTACCAATTTCAGTGACCTCATTCGCGAGTACACAAGTTAATTGAATTTCCGATTCATTTGCAATTATCGGAAATAGCGTCTATTTTAAGACCTCCAATACAAAACCGTACTCTAAATAAACAGACCAAAACCCTTGTGATAATAACGTATGACAAGATAAATTCGCTAGACAATACGAATTTGATTATTCCACCGAATAACTGAATATAAATAGAGCAGCAAATATTTGTCATATCACATGTGTTCCTTATCTCATTTTAAGTGCCAGTTAAGTTATGCTTATTATGCACTTACAATAAATAAATTTTCAAACTCTAAAATGGATTGCAGTGAGCTGTTTAACGTACATTATACGCTGCGCAGGTATAACGTACATTACTCTGTTTTAAACCTTGTATTCAAATTCAAACATTTCATACACTTAAATATTGTCAAATTAGTCAATCAGTTTGGGAGTCCTTTTGATAAGATTGATCGAGAGGAAAAAGCCGGCGGTAATTTATTCTGTATATAGATAAAACTAGACTGTTCAGGTTCGGAAAACAAAAAAAATCGGTAAAAATGAAAAACAAAAAACGTTTTTTTTTTCATTTTTAAATTTACGCATTCAGATAAATTAAAGATCGTACGTAATAATGACATGTTTAAATATTCTTTTGCACACATGATTGCTGCATTAAAAAAAAACGTTATAAAATCTCGCGCCAAATTTTACTTGCTCTATATTTGATTAACTTAGTCGTCGGTGGCGCCATCTACTAAAAGTTTTGTGTAAAACTTCGCATTGGAAATCAGAGCGAACGTCACACACAGTATAGTTAAACTCAAGTAAGTTTACCATAACATTTCATTCAGTTAAGATGTAATCTAAACGTCTATATAATATATTTGATATACAATACGTATAAATGTCATAAATATTAAATCGAAAAATGTAAGAAAAATATTATGCTTGCCTATTACGATATCGAGCACGTAACGCATTTTATTAAAACAACGTTTGAAAGTCAGTTGCCGTCACAAAATATTGTCTCTCGTGTTATTATAACAATGGACACTGTTTATTATTGTTATCTCTGTCACATTTTGATAATATAGTTAAACACAGCAACACATACTAATTCAAAATTATATGACATCGCAAATTTAAGATTTAAATGGATTAATAATAGCTTCATTATTCGATGTCAAATTGAAAATAAACAGTGTACATCGTTTGTATGAAACCACACAAAAAGCATTATAACATTACCAGTATTAGTAATAATGACGATAAAAATCATAAATATACCATAAATGTACTTTAGTGCGGTTCTACACGGTTAAAGCGATTAATTTAATGTATTGTTAAGTTTTACGACACATAATCTACTAAAACGGCCACTTATCAATTCATGTTAATATAATTATCGGTTATTCTGTAACAAAAACGTATGTATGATATTATAAAAAATACAAATATCAGCTAACTCCTCATAATACATATACTATAAATATCATAAATAATATTTGTATCATCGAGTGATTTACTTCACAAGTAAATATGCTAGGTATATATACCTACAATTATAGATAAGGGTCGCGATATGGATGGTATTAGTTACGGTTACAATCCGTTATTAATATTTTATTCTATTAAGCCATGAAATGTGACAAATAGTTGTCTCAGAGAAACGAATAATATTTTTAATGTACGTATCTTCGTGTGGTGATAAGATAATAAAAACTTTAATAGGTATTACTTTTATGTTTTTACAAAACGTACAAGGTTTTTTTTTAATAAATGTAATTTTAATGATCACTACATTTTTCTGTTCCAACTGTCTGCCACAAAGTATTGCTGTGGATAAATTATTAACTCCAAATGTTTCCGACTTTATTCCAAATATATCATTGCTTCTGCATTAACAGGAAGCAGCAGTACAAAAAGTAGAACCAAAAGAAAGAGCATAAAATAATAAATATTAAAATTATAAGAGGTTATAAGAATTAAAGAGCAAAAGTAATAGAAAATTGAAAATAAAACAATAAAAGCAGTAAAACAAATGAACTGAAGCGAATGATCGTGCGAGATTACACAGTGCAATAATACTCAGTAATCTTAGTTCATTGTACTATGTACGGGTACTTACGATTACCGAGTTTAGCCGTGATTACGAGCCATGCAACTGGCCCGAAAGATCGGCAATAAAAACCGTGAATCATGAGTACCCGATACGTAGCAAAATGTGTAAATTCCGCGATAATATTATTTTAAAATCAATCTTAGTTCAATTCAATTACATACAAAAACCTCGAACTGTCGAGTCACATAGGTCAACTACTACTAACCTTAAAGAAGCATGTTCATACTACAAACTTTCATTTAGAACGGTGTCATCAAGTTATAAGTACCGCCTTATATCAAGTATGCATATATTACATATATAGCGAATAGTGGAATAAATAGTTACTAATAATAAATAATTTGCGATGCATAAAACGCACTAAATAGTCATGATGCATATTCATTTTAATGATTATCACCTCTAAAACATCAGTATATATGTGATCGTAACGAGATCGACCCTTTTGTATCTCGTAATCAACCATAAACTGATCTGTATGGCCCTTAAGGAGCTAAATTATCCACTTAACATAAATTATGTTCCTAATTTGTATCACTTAAAAATGAAATAATTAATTCATATTGCGTTTTAAATACCACAGTTTATTCAAGCACTAATTTTATTCCCTGTATAGATTACTGTTCGTACATGCAATAACCAAAACAGCTGTTGTAAAATTTTGTAAACATACGCATGTTCGAGTTCCTTGTATGAAGTTATGGAGTTGTTACTAAGCATTATTGAACTGTTTACTAAGTGTACAGGCGAATGCAGTCGCAATGTTAATGTTAATTCAATGTTAGAAGCTCGTCGTCCGATTAATATGTTAATGACAACAGTACAACACGCCACTGAGTGGTTAATCGTATCCCAAGCCACAACAAAACTTTATTATATGTGCCTTGACTGCCGACATTCGTCTATTAAAAAAACACATGTTTGTCGAAATTATATTTAGTACTTTTTCATACAAACAAAGCGAATGTTACTGTGTAGTTTTTATTTATATAGATTAGCGTAAAGAGGCAGACGAACAACCTAATGGAAGGCAGACATCGTCGTCTATGGACATTTGCAACATCGGAATAATCATCAATGTATTACCCGCTTTGAAGAGAAGCTCGCTTTGCATATTTTTTGAAGTTGAAACTTTAGGATCAATTGTATCCATTTTCAAACGGATTTAAATCGCAAATTTACAAATAAAAACTTATTTTATACGAAAACTATCGTTTTTTTTTTGAACACTGGATACAATAATTATGTAAAGTAACTTTGCAGTGTATTAATATCTTATATTTCTTCAAATTTCATATTTAACTTCACCGCTTAATTCAATTACCAAACATTTTTTTTCACTCAGACACGGAACATCTGCCAAATTACAGGAAATGTAACGGTAAATGATAAGTAGCCGATAAGGGGGTTAAGACTCACATTTAGAACTTATACAGTAACATTAAGCTTTCATATCTAATGTAAATGTATAAAATACAATGGCCTTCCACTGTGTTAGTTCAGAAAAATCAAGTCACGCTCGTAAGCTAGTGGAACGGAATTAGCGGTCCGTAGCAAACATCATATGGAAATCACGAGCGGATCTACGCGTTAACACTTTGATTGCGGTGGTCATATAGATAGCGTTGCGGGAGGCCTAAACTGGAGCGTATTTCTGTAAACAACAATTCACAGAAAAAATGTATTTTTTCTGTGTATCATCTATGAATACACAGACGTAATATCCGACCCCAGTCTTGTAGCGCCGACGTAAACACTGCACTTTTGTTAGTCCGTAATCCATACAAATTGGACGTGCAACACAAGTGTGTACAAGCCGCAAGCGCGTTGCGCCAAGTGATACACATCAGTGTTGTACTTTGCAGGGAAAGTGTTAAGCTCGAGCGTGAATGATGCAAATGTCAGAACCATTAGCGAAATGTCGGCAGCGTCGGCACGGTAACAGTCCTCCTGCGAACCTGGGTTCATGGCGTAATAGAACTCCCCCCACTCGTCCATCCACACCTCGGCGACACGTGCGGCGTTGTGCAGCACCACGTTCTGCACGCCGCCGGGGAACGAGTACGGCGACTTGTCGCGGAACACGTGCCCCACGTGCGAGCACGGCACTATCTCCAGCCGCCCGCCGCACTGCCACACCTTGACCCCGCGTCATATGTTATGTTTCACTAACTTTGTCCTTATGTTAACTAATCGTCAAATAACCAATATTCTAGATTTCATTTTGACTACGTCTCAGTTGAAAATCATTTAGAACACTGTTTTATTTTCTTCGTAATAATCATTTTATGCATCTATCAGACTTTGGGACAAACAAACCAGTTTCTTTCCCTTACGAAGTCCCTATTCATGAACACTCACCGCGCTTTACGCACTTTTAGTTATTTGAGTCTATTTTTTATCATGATAAGTGGCATGACGGAATCTATTTAACTCCTGTCCCTATACATTTCCTACGATCTGCTGTATCACGAATGAAGCTCAATACGATACCCTGAAGCTCATCTCGAGGTTCTCTCCGCCCCAGATGTCCATGCCCTCGTCGTAGGAGCCGATCTTATAGAAGTACTCGCGGTCGATGGCGAACAAACCACCCGCCATTGTGGGTGTTCGCAGCGCCGCTGTGCGGTCTCCACCTCGCCTCTGCATCTCGCGCTCCGGTACTCGGTACCTGGACAGTTACGTAAACGCTTTTCAACTTGACTAAAAACCTCACAATTATGACATTACAATAAAATACTAACAAGTAATCCGCCCTCATAATCCGCCTTAAAGCATGTTTCGGGTGGAGAGGTACGGTTACCGGCTACACTGAAGCGAGGCGACCATCTTAGTCCTCAGGAGTGGCAGCGTATCTACGTTCGAGCGCAGATAGGATTTTGGTCGTGTTTGTGGTACGTGGATGTCTATGGACTGGGAGTACTTAACATCAGGTGGTTTGCATGCTCGTTTGCTACTCTTCTCGCATAAAAAGTAAGATTTACAAAAATCTCTTCCAATCTGTTTCTGTTACATATGTCCTTTCTAAAAATACATTTTTTGCTAAGATAAGGAACTAAGCGTGACTAATAAAAAAAATCGTTTCCAGCTCGCTTCTATTTAAACATAAACATATCATAACAACACAAATGTTCCACAAAAAAATCAAAATTAAGGACGTAAAAGCTATCCTGCAATGATGATGATCCGTTTTGAGGCGAAACACGTGTTGGTCGTAATATGTTACATACATTTTTGTATATGTTTTTACTCTCTTCACTTTTGCCTATACATATTTATAGTGAATGCTTTAACAAACACATACATTATTATGCATGGTGGTAGCGGATTGTTGCAACGTTTTAACAATAATATAAAAATACAATATTTAACTATATAGCATAGACTTTTGCAAAGTAACGCCTGATACTATTATTAACTATGTGTGAAATTCTTAGTTAACAAAAAATTACATTAATAAAGATACGGTTAGATTGTTACTAATTCAATGGCTTTAGTTATTTCATGAAAATTTTATAATTTACTGGGATCTAAAGTGTGTTTTAGGACTTAAAAAACTCCATGGAGGTAAAATTTACATGTCTTTTTGTCTTACTGCGTATATGTATACGTATATGTATGTATATATATATATTGCATTTTCCCAACGTCAGCAATCTTATTTAGCATTTTCCTTACAAAATAACCTTTTCTATCACGAAACCCTTCAAGGTGTCAAATAGTGATTTAACATTTGTATGGGAAATATCGTTTGAATAATTCCGAACAATAATAATTATTTCATGTCGTTTAAGGAGCTAAAGAGGGATCTAATGTTGTTACGGAAAATATTTCTAGAGATAATCCGGTTAACAATTACCTTTTATCAAAATTCTTCATGTCTTTCATATACCTATTAAACGTACAAAATCACACGCAGGCGTGGTTGTACGTAGCGACTAAATATTAATAAGTGCATATTCATAAGATAACTGGCATTTCATTGCAAAACTAGAAAATAGCAAAGCGCAATACGCTACGCTAAAGACAAGTTACAATGTTCCGATATCGCGAAATAATACTCATAAAGTAATAAATTTTACGCTCAAATGAGACGATTTTCGACGAGCGTGTCATTATGCCGATAACGCACCGTCCATTCTGATTGTGTTATTGAAAACAAGAAACTTAGAGACAATGACTTGGACAGAGTAATAATAATAAATTAATAATAAGCAAACATAAGTAGCTCATAGCATTTTAATTTTCTCAAAAGTTTTGGTTCCATTCGATATTTTCTGTGAGGAAAAAATATGGACATACTAATCCATTATCTACTATCCATTATCCACTTGGTTTAACATCGAAGGAAAACATCGTTAAGAGGCTTGCATATTGGAATTTTTTCGTGAAATCCTCAAAGATGTTTGAAGTCTACCAATTAGTACTTAGCCAGCTTTATTGACCTAATCCTTTCTGATAGGAGACTCTTGTCTTGCCCTTGAGAGAGGACAGTAATGGACTGAGGATTTTTCTATTGGTCACTCTATCTCTAAATATTATAAAAGAAAGTCTCCTGTCGCGTCTGTCCATGTATATGTTCGCAATAAACTCATAATGTACGGGCGAATTTTCTCACAGTTATCAAGAACAGGTAGAGTGATAACTGAGGAAGGTTTTCGTGAATAATAAGATTAAATTAAGATTTTTTTTGTCAATTGGGCGAAAAATTAAATAGTCTAATTATAGTAATTCAATCGTTATTCAAAATTGACGATTCTAATTGTTACTTTTTGCAACTGAATGCATTTTTGAAAGAAAAATAATGTAAGTAAATATAAACTATTACCCGAACGAACCTGGGCCGAGTCGCTAGTTCTATATAAGCAAATTAAGTGGCAACCCTCTTCACCATTTGGTAGTATGTAAATAGAGTAGCAAACGAGCATGCAAACCACCTGATGTTAAGTAGTTGCAGCCCACACACATCCACGTACAACCACAAACACGATCAAAATCCTATCTGCGCTCGAACGCTGCTACTCCTGAGAACTAAGATGGTAGCCGGCAACCGCACCTCTCCAACCGAAACACAAGTAACGCTTTAGGGCGGATGATGGGAGCGATGGTGGTACTTCCCAGTCGAACTAAAGTTCTCCCACCTTTAGAATTGTATACTTATTTACAATTTGAACGACGCCAATACGAAGTCATTAATTAACTCTCCTCCGTACCACTGGAGCCACACAATGGGAGAACGTTACGCAACCAAAACAACTTCAAATAACAATCGGGCCCTCACCTTGACGCGTCACTCAACCGACGCTTTCGAACCAAGGTCTTTACTACACGAATTAATCAATTAAGTTTCTATTTTTACCTTCGTTAGTTAAAAATTCCCTCATTATCCAAATTTACCCACAAATAGGCACCTTAATTTAAAATATGTATGTGTTTTCTATATACCGC